>SNQJ01S0044213.1:0-15998 GCA_010110895.2 Picea sitchensis
GGACCTGGCAATTTCTCTAGTGGACGTAGCCCACACTGGGTGAACCACGTAAATCTGTGTCTCTATTGTATTGTGTGTCTTCTGTGTTTTTTTTCTGCATTTGTTTTATTTTATTGCTCCGCGGTCCTGTTTTTCTAACATATTCAAATGTGGACTATAATTGTCCCACTGTACGTTGACCAGATTGACTGTTTGACATCGCAACTGTTGAATGCAATGGTCCAAAATGCAGATTGGATCCACTATGAGTGCACCCTCATCTGACACCTCCAAGTAACTCATGTCAATCACATATGTAGGATCACTAACATAATGTCTCATAACAGATACATGAAAAACATTGTGCATATGCCTCAAAGAATTAGGCAAGGCTAGTCGATAGGCAACAAGCCCTTTCTTTTACACAACTTCAAAAGGTCCCACAAACCTAGGAGAGAGTTTAACACCCTTTCCAAACTTGATTGAACTCTTGTGCGGTTTCACACACAAGAAAACGTGATCGCCAACTTCATAATTACGTTCAACGCAGTGTGCATGGACATAAAGTTTTTGTCAATCTTGCACTTCTTTAATCCTTTGTCTTATTGTTTTCAATTGTTCTTCCATTTCATGGATCACTTCTAGTCCTACCAGGACCCTATCCTCAATTTGATCCCATATCAATGTCATTCGACACGGTTTCCCATAAAGAAACTCGAATGATGCCATATTAATGGTTCTTTGATAGTTGTTGTTGTATGCAAACTCTACCAGTAGCAAGAAATATTCTCAATGCTTTTGTTGGTCCATCACATACATATGCAGCATATCTTCCAGGATGGTTCATTCTTTCAGTCTTCTCGTCTATCTTTGGGTGATACGTTGTACTAAAGTTAAGTTTTGTTCCCAATACCTCTTGGAAACTAGTCCAAAAACATCATGTAAGCATTGATCCTCGATTGGATATGATCCTTTTAGGCACTCCATGTAATATCACAATCTCACTAATAAAAACACTAGCTATGTCTATTTCCTGATATGTCGTATGCATAGAAGTAAAATGGGCACTCTTCATCAGAATGTCAACTACCATAAAAATCGAGTCGTGCCTCCTTATCGTTAGCGTAAATCCAACAATAAATTCCATCAAAATGACCTCCCATTTCGATTCCAGAATAATGTGTGGATGTAGTAATCTAGATGGATGTCTATGTTCAGCCTTAATGTGATGACATTCTAGACATATTGCCACATAGCTAACTATGTCCACCTTCATTTCTTTCTTGAAGAATAAGGGCCTAAGGTCTTCCCTCATCTTCGTGATTCCTGGATGATCCATGTACACTGCTCTATGAGATTTGTTTAAGATCAAAATCCTCAATTCGTGACTAGGTGGTACATAAACCCAGTTATTATACCTCATCAATCTGTCGTTGTCCAAAATATATTCTTCAAACTTTGGTACCAACATGGTGTCATGTTCGATATTTTCCTTAACCTATTTATAGCAGTCATCGTTGCACTATATAGTTAGAATCTTTTCTCGAAGATTCGTCTAAAGAGGTATCACATAAATTATGTGTGGTCTCTGACTCAATGCATCTGCCACTCTATTCATTGTTCCTTCTATGTAGGTAATCTCAAAATTGTACTCGCTAAGAAATTCTGACCAACGCCTTTGTCACACTTTCAAGCCACTTTGCATAAAAATGTGTTACAAACCACAATGGTTTGTCTTTAGTTCAAGTTTTTGTCCAATCAGGTAGTGTCTCCACACCCTCAGGGCATACACAATGGGCAATAACTCCAAATCATGTGTCGCATAGTTCTCTTTATGCTTTCTTAATTTCCATGAGATGTAAGCGATCACTCAACCGTCTTGCATCAAGACTCCACCTAAGCCTTCCATGGATGCATCTATGCATACAAATAATTCCTCATCCACATTGAGAACTTTTAGTATTGATGTTGTATTCAACAGCTACTTGAGCCTTCTAAATTTTTCCGTGCATTTCTCGGTCCATACAAAGTTCTTGTTTTTCTTCTGCAATTCTGTGATTAGATTTTCTATCTTCGAAAAACCTTCACACCCCATTGATAATATCCTTCTAAACCCATGAAGATACATACTTCTGGTATGTTTGTCAATGAAATCCATTCCATAATAGCCTCTACCTTTGTTGTATCCACAACGATGCCTTCACCGGAGATAACATGCCCCAAATAATGAATCTTCGATTGATAAAAAGAGAATTTCGACAGTTTACCATCTAATTTGTTCTCTTGTAAACATTGTGGTACCAAGCACAAATGTTTGTCATGTTCTTCTGTCATCTGAGAATATATCAATATGTCATCAATGAATACTTGAACAAACTTGTCCAAGTATTCAAAGAACACCCCATTCATCAAGCTCATAAATAACTTTGGGGAATTTTTCAGTCCAAACGATAAAATGATAAACTCATAATTCCCTGACCTCGTCTTGAACGTGGTATTAGGAACATCTTCCTCTTTGATCCATAACTGGTGATATATTGATCTCAATTCGATCCTTGAAAACACCGTCGCACCTTTCATTTGGTCAAACAAATTATCTATTCTTGGCAACGGATATTGGTTCTTGAATGTTGCCTTGTTCAATTGATAGTATTCAATATAGAGCCTCCATGACCCATCCTTCTTTTGTATGAAAATAACAGGTTCACCCCAAGGTGACACTCTTGGATGTATAAGTCCTAGGTCCAACAACTCTTTTAGTTCCATTTTCAACTCTTGTAACTGAGGCATTGACATCCGATAAGGCTTTATTTCTATCAATTTGGTTCTAGGTGTCAGTTTGATTGTAAACTCCAATTCTCTTTCGGGCGACAAACTTGGTAACTCTTCTTGGAACACGTCCACAAAATCTCGCACTTCCAAAAGTTTTTCTAATCCTTCTACCATGCCCTTGTCGTTTAGAACTAGGATTTCATATAGTTTGCATCATTTGCGCATGCTATTCTGTAGTTGTAGGGAAGAAATGAACCTTAAGAAAACTCCCTAGTTTCTTCCTACAATCACTTGTCTCTCACCCTCATCATCAGTCAAAATCAACCGCTTCTTATAGTTGAGTATCGCATCATGTGATTCCAACCAATCCATACAAATCACAATGTCATAATATCCTAAAATTGTGACATACAGGTTGGCCTTCATGACAAAATATCCTAGGTTAAGGCTACAGTATGTAACCTTTCTTCCAACCTTCTTCATGGCACCCAAAGCCATTTCCACATAGATAAACTCATCCTGTTTGACTTCCTTTGCCTTAATTACTTTTAGCACTGCACCAGAAATAAATCTCTCTGTAGCACTAGAATCTATCAAAATACTAAAGGTATGGTCAACGATAGTACCTGAGGTCTCAAGCATAGTAGAATGGTGCTCGGCTTGGTGGTTCTTCACCACTGCATGAATCTGGTGGGACTTTACCAAATCTCCAACTGTAGTGTGTCTGGATGACCCGGCTGCTCTAGCCCTCTCAACCGAACAGTTATGATGGTAATGTGTCTCTCCATAAGTCCATTATTTGGTCTTCAGTCGAGTACTCTTGGTCCTGGACGTAAAAGTTGTTGGCCCACCAGATTGAAACCCTGGTTTGTTCAGTTGAACAGGCCTAAACTATTGTTGTTGTGGATGAGGTCATTGCAGGTTTTGTGGTCCTCTGTAGGGAGTCATATAAAGAGGAGTTGATCGTCGTGGTGTCGTGAAAGTGTATCCTCTCAGAGTACCACGATACCCTGATGAATTTATAGCTGGTGTTTGATGCTAATACACACTAATTGTCGCATGTCCCGACGATCTCGCAGGAGTCCTTCCCCAATCCTCACCGATCAGCTCTGCTGCATCATGCAACGTTTGAGGGATTAGGATTCTCACCTTCACACGAATACTGACGTTAAGGCCGAACACAAACTTGTTGACCTTGAGCTTCTCGATGTTCAGATGTGGAGCATACCTAAGTAGATCCATGAATTGGGCCTCATATTCTGGCAATGTACGACCACCCTCTCATAAGGTGTTGAACTCAATGAACTGGTTCTCAATGAATTCCTCTGAAAAAAAACTTGTCCTAGAACCATTCGTCAAACAACTCCCATGACACGTCTTCAACGACCATGTTCAATTGTGGTAGGAGCATCTTCCATCATAGAAGGGTGCTCCGCTTCAGTTGAAAGAATATCATACAGACCTTCATGTTAGAGGTGTAGTCACGAAGTGTGAAGCACATCACCATGTTCTCCAACCAAGCCTCGACGGCTGCACCGTCTGTGGCACCCATGAACTCGAGAAACTTGGACTTCTCGATGTATATGTGAATACTACCAGTACCGGCTGGGGCACATTATGGACCCTCAGGGGGTACAAGCACCCTGTCCTCATCTCTATCTAGTCGGTTAATCAAGGCCGCTGAAATCCTTTGAAAGGACCTCATCAACCCAACCACATCCCCCACATAAATCTTCTCCTCTCCAATGACTTTCTATTCTCCTTGAGGGTTAGACCCCTCTAGAGTGGACGCTACTAGAGGCATCACACCTCCTCCCCTAGCACCACGTCGGCTCCCTCCAGAACATTCTCTAACCATGATTACCTGCAGGAACAAAATTCAATTCTATTAGCAATAAATTATTAATCAAATGTTTAATACAGTGGAAGGTGTAATGATCCCAAGTCATGAGGTTGAACCTGGTCTAATACCATATGTAATGACCCTTCCATTATGACTAGGAAAGAGAAGAAAAAAGGTAATCTTCTTTTTATAGAATTAGGAAATTAACATCATCAATAAAATTCATAGCAGTGCATAATCTACGACATCATAAGTAAAATCATTACAAGTGACTCATCATCATAATCCATAACGATGCAACCAATGCATCAATCATAATTAATAATCACACATAATTAACAAATCATCGCATTAGATAATGACAAAAAATAAACAAGTATCATAAATGGTGACGCAATATCAACTCATCACATAAAGATAACATAGAGAAACTACCCACCCAACCTACCCTACAAGGTTAGGACCTTCAAGACACATAAGCAACGCTCAAGCCCGGGATTCATCCAATTGATTTTGACCATTTAAGGTTTCAAGCTGGAGACTATTCATAGGAATAAGGAGGTGTCTACATCCCTCTAACACATTCAAGTCCAAAAACCAACTAGCTAAATCAACAACATCAACGATGATCAATGGCGCAATAGTGTTCTAATAACCAATCACACATCACATAAATTCCAAGTCACAAGAGAATTTAATTACTAAATCAATCATACAACGACATAATTTAAGGAACAATGTAATCAACTTTATTTATTTACAAGGTGCAAAAGAAGACATCTACTTTACTTCAAGGTGCTCGATTAATCAATTACTGAATTCAACCATAAATCAACATTATTCCAAGGTGTGCACGTTATCTAAATAAGGAATTAACATAATAAACATCATTACAATGTGCGTAATTAATCTAATCACTTAGGAAATCATACATCAACATTGTTACAACACGCACGAGTAATCTAAAGAATAATCATTTAGGCATCATGATTAGTCCATAATGAAAGCAATCTAATTACTTAATCATCAACATCATCCATGGCACAAGGGAGATCAACGCTCAATCATTTATACATTAACATTTTTAGTGACACAAGGAGTAAACTACACACATGACCATTCATACATTTCTTTTACATCATGGCACAAAATAATTATCCATTAAATTTAAGGTGCAAACGAAGTCTAATCTATTAAATTCAAGGCGCAAGAATCTAGTTACTCATCCATTTATTTCGATGTGCAAGGTAATCTAATCACATTAAATTTAGGGCACAAAAGATTAATTACAAGGAAATCACATGTCAACCTTATTCAAGGTGTGCAAGTAAATTTAATTACTAATTTAATCATGCATCGCCATTATTTCAAGGTGCTAAAAAGATAACTATCCATTAATCAACCCTCGTTTTATCATGATCCAATAAAATAAAATAACTTAAACTTAGACAAAATCAACAAACAATCCCAAGGTTGAGTAACTAAGGTATGAGAAAAAAAATTGATGTTCATAAGGTTGAGAACAAATTTTTAGCAAGGACATCAGTCAATGCATTGACACTCGTTATTTTAAGGATCTAATATAATTATTTATATAGAATTTAAAACATTATTAACATAGATTCAACCTAACGAAGAAGAAATCTATGTATTATTTATCTAAGCTGTATAAAGAACAAATACAACTAAACATTTTATTTTCTATATAAAAACATAAAAAATAGATTCATCATGATGATGAAGAAATATGTTGAGCATTTCCTCCAATTGCACGTATCAATTCAATTGTTTTTCTAGGAAGAATTCAATATATTCACAATATATCGGATGAATCTATAATAGATATACATTCATAAGTAAAAATAGTATGCAAATCCAAATTCAATAGTATTATTCTTTCTAGCTTTACTATATTGGATAGATTTCATACAATGTATTTTGATAGGTATAAATGAATGCCGGGAAAAATATTAGATACCATGTTGGGTGCAGGAACAAGAAAACACTGGGGGAAAACAAAATTCCAGGTGGTATCCATTGGTTAAAATCTTAGAGGGAAAACAAAATCGCAGGTGGTATCCAGTGTTTAAAATTTGTTGAAGGTATAAAAGGAAAAATGTAGAGCATATTGATGCAACTTCGTTGAGAAGAAGGGTGAAGGCAGAGTGCCTCTGGCTCCCAAAAATGTAGAGAATCAAGATGCAATTTCGGTGGGAAAAGGTTGAAGGCGCAGAGCCTTTGTCTCCCAAAAACGAAGAGACTAAAGATGCAATTTCATTGAAAAAAAATGCAAGGATACTCACCTTCACTAATCACTGAGAGAAGGGTGAACCCAGAGAGACTTTAAAGGGAAAAATCACAGGGTCTTTAAAGGGAAAAATGCAGAGTCTTTGAATAGAATTTCGCAGGGACATTGAAGGGAGGATTGCAGAGTCCTTGAAGGGAAATTCACATGGACTTTGAAGGTAGAATTGAAAATATTTTGAAGGAAAACATAGAGCGCCCCCTTCCCCAGACACTAAAAAATCCTTAAATCACGAAAAGTTTGCAGAGGAAATAAGGATAGAACTCACTAAGCAATGGGTTAAGATGCAGGGTTTATAACTATCAAAACACATAGAATCAAGTAAAAAAAAATTTCACTGAGAAAAGGAGGAAAACACAGAATAGATGCACTCCCAACAATGCATAGA
This sequence comes from Picea sitchensis, assembly GCA_010110895.2. Taxonomy (NCBI): domain Eukaryota; kingdom Viridiplantae; phylum Streptophyta; class Pinopsida; order Pinales; family Pinaceae; genus Picea; species Picea sitchensis. Next base: position 7,288 of record SNQJ01S0044213.1, read on the forward strand.
TTAAAACAATTTTCATTGAGGAAAGGAAGAAAATGCAGAGTAAAGAATGGTTACTATGTTGGGTGCATTTTAAAGAAAAGGAAGAGGGTAATGTCTTAGATATTTTTAGGAAACACAGAGATAACCCCTAGGAAACCACCAATCGAGGATCGAAGAAATCAAGTGACCAATAAAAAATAAAAACTTCTAGGATGGCGATATAACAAGGGGAGAGAAAGCTATAAATTTGAAAATTTTCCTGAACTAAAATGTAGAATAATTTCAACATCCTATGTGCAAGAAATATAAATCATTTTCCAATCACATAATCAACTTATTATCCATTTAATCAATTTTTCCAAGGTCATACAATTTTATGAGTCACCCAATGTAATATAATCATTTCTCAATCGATTTAGTACCCATAAAATAAATTTTTGATTTAAAAGGAGATGATTAACTAACAACAATGGTAAATATTGTAATTGAATAGGTGAAAATATGATGGGATTGATGACGATCCTTGGCAACTAGCATCCCTTCCTTCATCTGGTTACTAACCGTTGATACTTAACTAGTATCTCCCAACCAACGCCAGAGGTACTCTTCTTCACCCTTAGCCACCTGAGCTGCAAAGGAGCCACACACACACACACACAACTAGAATCCTCTATCTCCCAGCTCACCTTGTAAGGCAGACCCACAACTCTCTCTCAAGATGAGTATCCCAACTCTCACAAGTAAAACCAGTTAGAATTTCTACAACATAACCTTACTCATAACCCATGTGTTTATTCCTCCACTCATCCATTTGTTTTATAGAATTTCCTTAGTGAAAACTTGTCATTCACACATTTAATTTGTTTTTCTAAAATTTAATTAGGAATTATTCCCCCCATACACTTGTCACTCATTCCCTCAGTTGCACCAATAAATCCACAATTTAATTTAATTAAAATTCAATTTCCCTCACCCATCCTAAAAGTGATCCTAAAATCACTCCTAGTTGTCCCTTTATTCCCTTTATTTCCCTTTTATGACTGATGCCTTTCTAAAAGGGAGTTGAGTTAAAATAGGAATGTTCTCTAGTTAATCTAGACTCTAGATACCTTTCTATGCTTACACATTCTTGTATGCTTTATTCCTTTCTCATTTTAATTTGTCTATGCATACATGTGTATTGTATTAAATTTTTTAGATTTGATTTATCTCTCTTAATCTCTTAAGTTCGTTTACCTTTTTCTTATTTCATCTAATTTGTAATTTAGTTTTTCTCCTCTTAATAACTTAGACTTAGGCTTAGTTAAATTTTTATTTACAAAATCTTAGATGATTAGGGATTATGGTTAATGAATCCAGTCTTTAATTAATTAATTGATTCGACAATGCTCAAGATTTTACAGGTTTAAGATTTTCTCAAAGTATTCTAGGCCACCTAGATTCATTGAATCACCTTTTTAATACCGCAACATGCCCTTCAAGATGAAATCCGTGCTTCAAGGGTGCCTCTCACCTTTGATTCAATTTTTAATTACAGGACATGCCCTTCAAAATGCACCACATGTTCCAAGGTTGTCACTTGCCTTTGACTGGTTTTGGTATTTTTCCAACTCTTGGAGTCAATACTCCATTCAGGCAACCTTGTGAGAGACTAAAGGCCTCTAAGGAATAAGGACCCTGCCTTATTGTGTGCCCTTTAGAATATTCGTGAGTGATTGTATCAGTCTTCCCTCATGCCATCGTGGATCAATAAAACTAGGTAATCGTTAACCTACAATTTGAGCCAGAACGAGAGAGCTAGTAGGATGTGACAGGGTTGCTGCCACACCTCTCCCTCAATAATTGGTCTATGTGCATGGCCCCTTTACTCCTTATGTGATTCAGATTAGCAATAAATCTTCAATCTTCATCCATCAATGAAAAACTTTGAATGATCCATAAAAAACATCATAATATAATCGATCATATGTCACATATGCATAAAGGAAATACTCAAACCAATTCAATACACCCCCTGACACAATTCGGAGTCTAAGGAGGTCCATTGATGTCATCGACATCCTCAATCTGTCAAGTGTCCTTCACACTTAGGGGAAACTCGTTAATAGTATATGTAAATACATAGATATGAAATAAACATAAATCATAATCCTTCATCATAAGAACCCATAAGAGAAATAGACAACCATATACTCAAACCAGATCAATTGCATGCAAGTGTCCTAAAAAATAAGTCAATAACTTGTTCTCGCAAGAGCGGGATGTTATAATGAGTAAGTTATGCCTCTTGAAAGTTGACTTATCTTGTGACCACTATGGTGCCAAGGGGATGCTATGTCATTTTCCATTAGTCACACATGTTGAGCTAGCCACATGTGGACTTTCAATAAGATTCTAGAGGGTCTCAAACTCTAACCGTAATTGAGAATTGAGGCTTGCAAAACCATAACCCTAATCATAGATGGCTATTAGGGCATGCTAATTATTGGCTTGCTGATCCAGATTTAGGAGCATAATGAACTGATTAATAGACTGAATACAATAAACACAAAGATATGAATAATAAGACAAATATCTAGTGAACAATATATTGTATTAAATAATGAAATAGGATGAAACTGTAAAACTGTAGAATTGAAACACTTGCTCGAATGGTGGTAGTTATCTTTGAGAAGAGATGTGGCTGCTACAAGAATCCGTCTAAGAAGAATGGATTATAATGAGGCTCTAGAGGATTTTTTGATATTACTCATGAATGCCAAAACCCTAGACATCCAAAAACCTAACCCTTGAAGGTAAAAATCCAAAAGTCATGTGGGCCCTATGGGTAAGTTGGTGTAATTTGGTACCTCAACTTCCAAAGGTCATAAATTTTTCATACAACCTTTGTTTTAGGCATGTGATAGCCCATTGGAAAGGACTTTAAGATAATTACACATTCCTTTGTCAAACTTTGACTCTCTCTATAGTTTGACTGTGGTGAGCCAAAAAAACAACATTTAGGGCCCCAAAACAACATCAAAAGTACGCCAAGATGTGCTAACATGAAAACATACAAAAAATCTAGTTGGATTAGGTGAGAGGCCACCTGGAGGATGTGTGGGGATTCAGACAACCCCAAAAGTGTAGAACCCACAATTACGAAGAAGTACATAAGAACGTGATGAGCAAAAAATGGACATGAGGAGCCAGTTGGAATAGGTGGGTGGCCACCAATATCCACCTGGATCAATCCTCCCCCCTTAGGAATAAATGGTCTCCATTGCGTTGAGTTCCCCCATTAGGTGACGAAACTTCTGTTGGATTTGGCCCCGGGTGAGCCACTTGCCTTAGTGTAGGAGTTTCCCTTCCTTGAAAACCCAATAAAGATGTATTTGATGCTAGTGAGTGACCTTGACCTGTGTGTATACTATATGATCAGTGGATGCTTATTCCATGTAGTCAGGGTTGAAATCTGTTGGTGTTATTTGTTTTGTGATCTGGGAGGTGTCCAAAAATGGGGGGAAATATGGCCAAAGGAGGTCCACATTGAATACTGGATGCAGACCAAGGAAGGGTGGAGTGTCGAGCTCAAAATCATTACTACCCATAGCCTTGGTGATGGTGTAAGTACCATAATGAAGTGGGAGAAGCTTCTGATGGGGCCCATTGAGATGCTCCTTTTGCAAATGTAACAAGACTTTGTTGCCAACCTAAAACTAGTGCGATACCCTGTGTTGATCATGGCACTGCTTGTACTTAGCATTGGATTTCTAAACAATCTCTTGGACCTATTGGTAGATGTGATGAATCCACTCAATGAATATGGTAGATTTGTCGATCACAGACTGATTAGGGGAAGATTATGTCTATGTGGTGGCAAGAGGAAGTGCAACATCAATGGGTCCCAAGGGTTGGAATCCCAGAACCACCTGAAATGGGCTATGACTGATGGAACTTTTGAGAGCCATGTTGTAACTGTGTTGGACATATGATAGACTCTTGTCCCAAGTACATGAATTATTAGAATCGTACATGCATAGTATGTGCACAATCATTCGATTGACAACCTGTATTTGGCCATTGGTTTGGGGGTGGAAAGCAGTGGATGTTTTGAGCTTGGTGTCCAAAAGAGACTAGAGACTTGACCAAAAGGTGTTGAGGAACCTATTGTCTCAGTCAGAGATGATGGTTTTTGGTATCCCAAAGTGGAACCACACTCGTTTGAAAAAGATATTAGCAATATCTGTCACCGTGACATTCTTCTTACAGGTTATGACGATGACAATCTTTGAAAACCGATCAACGACCACAAACACATAATTATTTCCTTGCTTGGTGGACAACAAGCCAAACATCTAATCAATTGAGATGGATTCTCGAGGCTTCTCGGGAATAGGAAGAGGGGTGTATAAGACTTACTTCTTAATGGTTGGTTTGGCAATGGCACAAGCAGTGCAAGATATGATATACTTACTGATGTCCTGTCGAATTTTTGGCCAATAAATTTTTTTCTGAAGAACGACCACAGTTTTCTCCACGCTAAAATGTCCTGCCACCCAACTGTAGTGGGCTTCCCAAATAATCTTTGCACACTCTCTTGTAGGAACATAGAGATGGCCCAGGTGGCATAAGATTCTGTCCTGAATGTGAAAATCAATGACAATTGCGCCTGTACCCAAGAGCTAATAGGTGGTGGCGAAGTCTAGATCTTACTGATAAAATTGGGGCCACTCAGATGCTTCATGTCCACATGAATGGAGCACAGTGGTGAGTGAAACCACAAGAGGCCGACTGTGGAAGTAAACAACATGATTGGAGATACCTATCTTATACTTTATGTTGAGATGGAAATGTTGCAGGTAGGTGGACCACTTCTAATGGAGTTCATTCTACAATTTCCCTTTTGTATGTATGAACTGCAGAGGTTTGTGATCAGTGTGTATGATCGTCTCTTTCCCCAGAATGTAATGTTTCCATTGATGACATGCTTGCACAATGGAATAAATTTCATTTTTGTAGGTGGGGTATTTCCATAAAATATCAGAGAGTGTCTCACTATGGTATGCCACTGGATGCTCGTGCTGAGTGAGAAATGTGGCCACATCATAGTCAGATACATCAGTCTTAATATCAAATGGTTGTTGCAGATTAGGCAAGGAGAGTACGTGTGTTGAGCACAAGAGATGCTTTATATCATTGACTGCCCATTTTTTATCCTTCCCCCACACAAACTTGTCCCTACCACCTCTCTTGGTCACTTGGCTAAGGACCCATGCAATATGGGAGAATCCCAACACGAACCATTTGTAGAAGTTGGCTAGTCCCAAAAGGCTCTGAAGCTCAGTCAATGTGGTCGAGGCTAGACATTCATGGATGGATTGGATCTTTGTTGTATCAAAATGCACCCCATGCTTATCAACAATGTAGCCCAAGTATTGGACCATGTTCATGTCGAAATATCATTTTTCCAAGTTGGAATAAATCTTGTGTTGTCATAGAGTACTCAAAAAATATTAAATATGTCTCATGTTCTCCTCCCATGTTTTGTTGAAGATGTGGATGTCATCCAAATATACTAACACAAACGAGTTGGTGAAGGGTCTCAATACATCATCCATCAACCTCATGAAAGTGTTTGGTGCATTTGTTAATCCAAAGGGCATGAATATCCATTCATAGAGACATTCTTTAGACTTGAAGGTTGTCTTTCATACATCAGTTAGTTCAATGGGAACTTAGTGGTAGCTAGACTTCAGTTCAATATTGTTGAAGAACTTTTCCCCCTTGAGTTGGTCAAGAAGGTCATCAATCCTAAGAATGGGATAGTGGTTCCTAACTGTGATTTTTTTTATGGCTCTGTAACCAATGCAGAGTCACCAAGTCTCGTCCTTCTTCTACACCAGTACAATCAGGCTTCCACAAGGGGAGGAGTTGGGTCTGATATGCCCCCTTTGAAGAAGCTCTTGGATCTAACACTTGATTTCATCATTCTCCATCAACAAGTGCCAATAGACTATTCCATTGGGTAGAGGTGAACTAGGGGTCAAATCAATTGGATGCTTGACTTGGCAGTGTGTCGGTACCCCTGTATGTGAGGCAAATATGTCTTTGTATTCTTCCACAATCTCATCCACTTGCTTCTGCTGTAAAGAGAGACACTGTGTAGAGGCCATGGATGTGGTGGTGACCTTTTGCTTACTATGAGCACAGATCACAAATAAGATGAACTTTCCAGTCTATGAAATGATCTTACTACATTGCTTAAAGGAGATTAAAGAAATAACAGTAGGTAACGCTACCTATGGGATCCTATACAACTGTCTACCCAAAGTAATAATAACACCGTGGGGTATAGACTCATGCACAACATGACACTTCCAAAAATATGGTTGTATTAAAATAAAATAACAAAATTCAAGGGGAGAAATATCAAATAGTACCTCATCTTTGAAAGGCTTGATGTCGTAGGGCAAAAGACATTGTTGGCTGACATGAAGATCTCTTCCTTGGCGAAGGCAGCCGATGCTTTAGGGTTGCAAATGCAATGTCATTGGCAGGTCCAACCACTTGATGACCTCTTCTAAAATTAGGTTCTTCTCAATACCGTGGTCAACAATTAAATGAATCAGAGCCCCCTTGACCCACATCTCTAAGTGAAATAGGCGTTCCCCTTCCTCTAGTTCTTCTGGTTTGCTTGGCTGGACTTTGGTGGTAGTGACAGTGGCACTGGGTTCAACATCGATAATATGCTTCCCTCCTTTAGTATTTGACTCGGAATAATAATCATCCTATGACTCAGAATCCTTCATCTTGGCCATGAGGGATTGCTTGGGGTGACATTCTTTGGTGGTGTGCCAAGGAATTTAATGGTACTCACACCATTTTCCCATGTCCTTATTCATATTCTCATTGCCCTTATTGTGTTGTGGCTTGGACTGGTTTTTATGAGGGCATTCATCTCGATTTGGTCCCTTGCTGTGTGGGTTGGGGCTGCATTTTCCCTTCTTCAGCTGTGAGGGGTTTACAGATCCAAACTCTCATCGTTTCTGCTTAAATTTTTTCTCGATCTTGACAACATATCTATAAGTCATTCCCAATGAGGTGATGTCCAGAAAATCCATTTTTGTTTGAATGTATCTATGCAAAAAACCACAGTATTTGAGCATCAGATGATGCTTAGAGTCTTTGATACCCAATTTGGTGTGTAGGTTATGGAAAATATTGGTGAAATATGGTACGGTTTGGTCCCTTTCTTGACGTAGAGTGGTCCATTTGGTGTACCGGTCCTCATAGTTTCCAACAGGGTAGTATTGTTCTTTAATGGTTTTCCAGAAGGAATCCCATGTAGGGGCCACCACAAACATTGTAGATTAATCCACAACCCTTTGCTTAGAGCAAGTATACCACCAATCTTTAACATGGGGAACGACCTTGAGGACTGCAAAAGTGATATTTTCCCTATCAGAAAAATTGTGGACTGAAAAATATCTTTCGAGCAGATTCAACCATTTATCTACAACATCTACATGTAATAGTCCTTCAAATAATGGAATATCAAAATTTACCCATACCTTGAAAGGGGTTTCATGGCCACTTGATGAAGATGCTTCTCCTGTAGGAAGTCGTCGAAGTATCTACGTGAAGTTGTCCATCATTTCATTCCTTTGTCGTGCAATGGATTCCTCAAGCAACATTTTAATAAGATCTCCTACTCCATCATATTTCTTTCCATCCCCCATGGGTTTTTTTTGGGCTCAGCGCGATCGATATTTTAATGGCTCAATTAGTTCGAGTCCCAACTTCTTGTACCTAGATCTTGTCGGGGACATGCACGAAGAAAAATAAATGAAGAGAAGCCCACTTTGATACCTCTGATCTAGATTTAGGAGTGGAATGAACTGATTAATAGACTAAATAAAATAAATATAGAGATATGAATAATAACACAAATATCCATTGAACAATATCTTCTATTAAATAATGAAATAGTTTGAAACTATAAAACTGCAGAACTGAAACACTTTCTCGAATGGTCGTAGCTATCTTTGAGAAGAGATGTGGCTACTACATGCATTTGTCTGAGCATAATGGACTACAATGAGGATCCAGAGGCCTTTTTGATATTACTCAAGAATTCCAAAACCATAGACATCCAAAACCCTAACCCTAGAACGTGAAATGCCAAAAGTCATGTGGGCCCTATGGGTAAGTTGGTGTAATTTGGTACCTCGACTTCCAAAGGTCATAACTTTTGCATATGACCTTCATTTTAGGCATGTGATATCCCATTGGAAAGGTATTTCAGAGAACTACACATTATGTCATCAAAATTTGTCTTTGTCTATAATTTCATTGTGGCAAGCCAATAAAACAATGTTTAGGGCCCCAAAATGGCCCTTCAAGTACAACAAGATGTGATGACATGAAAACATACAAAATAAGCCAGTTGGTTTAGGTGAGAGACCACCTATATCCACCTAGAGGATGTGTGGGGCTTCAGAAATCCCCAGAAGTGTAGAACTCACAATTACAAAGTAGTACAAAAGAACTAAGTGGAAGGTGTTTAAATCCCTCATTAAGTCACATTTTTAACCTATTGGGTATGAACATGGATGATTTTAGGGGCTAAATTTCGCTCATGGGCTAATTTTCCATGGTTTTTCCAAAAACGAGATTCGCTATTTTAAAAATGATTCGCCCAAATTCTATAGGATAAAATTATTTTACCTTAAAAATAGCCAAAATTTTAT
>SNQJ01S0044213.1:23827-38492 GCA_010110895.2 Picea sitchensis
AACTAGTAATTAAGTAAGGTGTAAGTCATTTAAGAATTGTAAGGGAATAATGGGACACCTAGGAGCGTTTTTAGGAATGCTTTTAGGTGGGTGAGGGAAATAGGAATATTTAATTAATTAATAAAATTGATTTTCTGGTGCAATTAGAGGATCAGGCGACATGTGTATGGGGTTTTGTTTTTGAAATTAATTACATGAAAAATGAATTTAATGAGAATTTGGGGAAACTTGTTACTTAAAAACTCTATAAAAAGGATGGAGGGGGAGGAGTATGGATCTCATCTTTTTTCATAACGTTACGCTGCTGAAATTTTATCTTGACTGAACTTTCTCTTGTGGGAGTTGGGATACCCAGCTCGGGTAACAACTGGTATCTCGACCTTGCGAGGTGAGTTGGGTGCTAGCATCTCTGGTATTGTGTGTGTGGCCCCTTTGCAGCTCGGGAATCTCGGGGGGAAGAAGAGTACCAGTAGCGTTGGCTGGGACGTACCAGTGAGGTCACATTGGTCGGCAAGTGGGAGATGGACGAAGCATGCACGACACAACGACTTTGGAGCTTTCGCCTTTGGCTACGGTATGCATGTGTATATTATATTGAATGATAGTTTAAATATTGTTCTTTCACCTTCAGTAATGTAAATTTTCTGTGTTACAGGTTATGTTTAATCAACATAACACTATCCAGAGATTTCATTTTTATCTTTCCGCAAATTGTCTTGATGAGCCCAATGTTTTATGATCAGAGAACTTAAAGTCATCCCAACCTTATGCTCGATGTATTTGAATTTATTTCCCATGGTGATCCAAAAAAAATTTGCAATGACTTATCTGTGTTTTTTTTTAATGATTTATTACGAAGAATAATTGTGTTTTTATCTTCTATCCCTTATCCTTAAGTTATTAGTCTGTGCTTAAGCAGTCGCCCAAGAGCCTAATCGATTGTCTTCACTTTAGTGTTTAAGACTAAGATTTAAATGCCCTTATTTCCTGTGAATACATAATAAGTGACGGATAAATGTTCGCCTAGCTATCTATCCCTTACTTATCTCTACGCTTTTATCTTATGATTAATCTCTAATCCTTGTGCCTTCTTTGTGAATGAGTATCTCTGCGTTTTTGATTGATTCATTGTTGAATGATTAATCTTTTTGTTTATGTGAATGAGTACCACTGCGTTTTGATTAGTAAAATCTCTAATCTCTTTGTTTTACCAATGTCTAAACTCCACGTTTTACCAATGTCTAATCTCTGTGTTTTACCAATGTCCAATCTCTGCGTTATATTACATACCACTATGAATTTTTACTCTCTGATTTTATTTTTAGATAGCTAATTACTTGGCATATTACCCAACCTTTACACCACGATTTTCTTGGCACATTACCCAACATCCACGCCACAATTTTCTTGGCACATTACATAGAATCTACACCATGATTTTATGGGTGGATTACCCCGTATTTACCCAACGATGTCAACAGATTTATCAATATATTTATCAATAAGTTTTAGCAATAGATGTATCAATAAAATTGATACTTGACAATGATATATATCACACAACGATATCATATTGCACAATGATATTATATTACCCATGCGATATCATATTAAACAACGATATCGTAATGCACAACGATATCCTATTTAACTCAACAACATATATGAATACACAACAATATCATATTTAAACTCCATGATTTTCCCTTAAATATAATTGTTAGAAAGCGATATGGTTAGACAAAGATATCATGTGTTAATATACAACGATTTCTATCAATGCAATTTTGTTTACAACTATTACCAATGCGATTTCTATTATCAGTGTGATTTTGTTTACAACTATTATCATATCATATCATTAGACCGCGAAATCATATCATGTATTTACACAGTGATATCATATATTTAGACAACGATATCATATCATATATTTGGACAGCAATATCATTCATTTATTAGACAACGTTATCATGTATTAATAGTGATCAATATCATACTTTTATAGACAACATGCCATATGTTTAATAGAYAGCCTCSTAATGTATTCAACARGCARCRAATTTATTTGTGTTCTAGAAAAGRTAGGCATATTACTAGGATTAAGTGACTTGTGCACTGAAARAGGTAAACCCTTCTACAACCARCATGTTTGGTTTCTAGTTTCAAWGTTTCAAAGTTTAGTTTATATGAAATATTGTTRCTTTATCAAAGGTGAACAAACTTCACATAAAMTTTTCTTCATAATTGAACTTTAATMRGATATTTTAACATACACTTAAYTACATTAAMTAACWTGTCYAAGTAGGTACATTAACTAACATATCCTTTAAAGTGAAATGAACTTGAAGAAAATAAAGTAGATTGTTATACAAAGAAAATAATAATTTTTATTAATATTAATTGATATAAAAGTTTTAAAAAATTATTTGATTTTTATTAAAAATAATAAGATTATTATTTGTTAGACAAAGATATAAATGTTGAATTAATAGGATTTGTTAGACATAATGGTTTATTGGCGTAATAGTTTATTAGCTTGCACAAGATTAATGATCGAGGAATTAGTAGTTTTATTAGCTAAAACATTTAATAGTTTAACAATTAATTGGTTACTTTGTGCATTGTGCCTTAAGTCGAATTATAAATGGTGGTTGGACATAGTGGTTTCACCACACATGTTTTCCTTGTAGGAACCATAAATCCTTCGGTTAGTTGTGCAATTTAGCTTTGAGTGTTGTCATCTTGCGTCTTGTCGACTTGTTGCTTGGGTGCTTGGGTATAGTCTTCGTGTATTTATTGACAGATGATTCAATCTCCTAGTGTGAGGGATTTAGCTTGGGTTAAAGGTCTAGATATGTTATGTTGCGCCATGGTTACTGTCATGACTAATGCCTTGTGACATCATGATTCCTGATGAGGGGATTACTACGTGACCTAATGGATAGATGTGAATGACAACCTGGACGGAGTCTTGTGCTTCCTGATGTGGGTGTTTGCTCATTGTAATTGATGTTGGTACTTGGTTCTATAATGCCTTAATGTGATTGGTTTTGTGTGCCATAGAGGTTTCTAGTTACGGGTCATCAAGCCAATGTGTTGGGTTGTTGATGTTTTCCTTTAGCTTGTAGGCATTGTTTTGATTGTGTCGGGCGGGTAGTCAATTTTATTTGTCTATTGATTATCACATGTTCGTCTAGTTGCATGATGTGATATTATGATGTGTCATTATTGTTTGTTTCCTAAATGCGTAAGTTGTGTTCGTCGTCAAGTTGTGTTGATCAATTGTTGTTGTTGATTTCCTTCCTTCTTAAAACAAAGAAAAACAAAAATTCACTTCTTTGAGTCGCATGTAGTCGTAACGATCGGGGTCATTACATATAGTATCAAAGTTGGTTCGACCTGGGACTTGGAATCACTATGGCTTCCGTTGGTTAGATATTTGATTGTAAGGTTTCTAATTAAACTGGTTTGTATTCATGCAGGTAATCATGGTTAGAGGATGCTACAGAGGCAGATGATGAGGTGTTAGGGGAGGCATGATGCCTCCAGTAGCATCCACACCTGAGGGGTCTAACCCCCAGGAAAACTAACAGGTTGTTGGGCATGAACATATAGTTGTGGGTGATGTGGTTGGGCTTATGAGGTCCTTTCAGTAGATGTATGAGGCATTGATTAATTGTTTGGATAGAGATAAGGCGAGGGTGCCGAAACCCCCTAAGGGTCCACTCCACACTTCGGTCGATACTAGTAGCATTCACCGTGAAATCAAGAAGGTCAAATTTACCAAGTTATTTGGTGCCCCGGATGGCACAGCTATTGAGGCATGGTTGGAAAATATGGCGATGTGCTTTTCACTTTGTGAATATACCTCTAATATGAAGGTCCACATGGTGATATTTCAACTGAAGGGGAGTGATTTTCTATGGTGGAAGATGCTCATGCCACAATTGAACATGGCCTTCAAAGACATGTCATGGGAATTGTTCGAGGAAAAATTCCGAGAGAGGTATCTATCAAAGGAATTCATTGAGCGTTAGCTCAATGAGTTCAAGGCCTTGAGACAGGGTGGTCGTATGGTGCCTGAGTATGAGGCCCATTTTATGGAACTTCTTCAGTATGCTCTGCATCTGAATACTGAGAAACTAAAGGTCAATAGGTTTGTGTTTGACATTAATGTCGTTCTTCGTGCAAAGGCTAGGATTTTGATGCCTCAAACCTTGCATGATGCCATCCAGAAGGCCCTCATAGCAGAGGAAGGGCTTATCAGTAAGGTTCAGAGAAAGACTCATGTGAGACCAGTAAGGCAGGTGTCATCTAGTGCACAACAGTGTCAGACACTAGCTAGACACTCACCAAGATATTGTGTCTTCCAAAGAGGATCCACTTTCAATACACCTTGGAGATCAACACCTCAGCAATAGACTCCTTACCAAGGACCACAACACCAGCAACAACACTGAACACAACAACAATAGTTTAGGCATGTTCAACAGAACAAACCACGATTCCAGGTCAGTGGGCCGTTAGCTCCTACTTCGGGTACCAGGAGTACTGGACTGAAGAAGGGATGTTGGACATGTTGGGAGCCACATTACCAACACTAGTGCCCAGTGGAGAGGACTAGAGCATCTGGATCAGTCGGACTCACTACCATGGGATATTTAGGCAAGGCCCATTGGATTCATGTAGTGGTGAATAACCTCTAGGTAGAGCACCATTCAACTATGCCCAAGACGTCAGGTACTGTCGCTAACCACACCCTTAGTATTTTGATAGATAATTAAGGTAAAGGTAGTTGAACATGACGAGTTTATCTTTGTAGAAATGGCTTCGAGAGCCAGAAAAAAGGTTGGAGGAAGGTCACGGGTTGTAGCCTTAACCTACGAGAGTTTGTCACCAGGGCCAACCTGTACATAACGATCTTAGGATCTTATGATGTCGTGATCAATATGGACTAGGTGGAATCACATGAGGCGATACTAAACTGTAAGATTAAATGGTTGAGCTTGGTCAATGATGAGGGACAGAGAAGTATGATTGTAGGTCGGAACCAGTGAGTTTCCTTGAGGTTTATCTCTTCCTTGCACCTATGGAAGAGCATGCACAAGGGATGTAAGATTTATGAGATCCTTGCGTTAAATGAGAAGGGAGTAGCAAAAGGTCTAGAACACCTTCCGGTGGAGAGAGAGTTTGCAGATGTCTTCCCTGAGGATTTACCTAGGATGTCATGGGAGAGGGAATTGGAATTTACCATCGAACTAAAAGCGAGATCTGAACTGATAGCAGGAACGCCTTATCAGATGTCGACCCCGGAGTTACAGGAGTTGTGAATGCAACTGAAGGAGTTGTTGGATGTAGGAATTATACGTCCAAGTGTGTCATCATGGGTTGTGCCTATTATCTTCATATGGAAGAAGGATCATTCGTGGAGACTTTGCATCGACTACTGCCAATTGAACAAGGCAACGATCAAGAATCAATACCCGTTGCCAAGGATTGATGATCTGTTCGATCAGATGAAAGGTGTGATGGTGTTTTCAAAGATTGACTTGAGATCAAGGTATCACCTGTTACGGATCAAAGAGGACGACATCCCTAAGACCTTCTTTAAGATGAGTTTTGGACATTACGAGTTTACTATTCTACCGTTTGGACTGACAAATGCCCTAGGGGTATTTATGAGTTTGATGTACGAGGTGTTTCACGAATACTTGGACAAGTTCATCTAAGTGTTCATTGAAAATATTTTGATTTACTCTAGAATGTTGGAGGACCATGATGAGAATTTGTGCTTGGTACTACAGTGTTTGCAAGAGAACAAATTGTATGGGAAATTGCCTAAATGCTCGTTTTATCAATCAAAGATTCACTACTTAGGGAATGTCATCTTCGACGAAGGTATCATTGTGGATCCAACAAAGGTCAAGAATATTATGGAGTGTCCTGCATCAACAAATGTCCCCAAAGTGCGTAGCTTCATGGGCTTAGTGCGATATTATAGAAGGTTCGTCGAGGGTTTTTCGAAGATAGAAAATATGATCATGGAATTGTAGAAGAAGAAAAATAAGTTTTTTTGGACCGAGAAATGTGCAGAGGCATTTCATAGGCTCAAGCAGTTGTTGATGACAACACTGATACTAAAGGTCCCTGACATGGATTCATACTTATTGGTATGCACTGACGCATCCAAGGAAGGCTTAGGCAGAGTCTTGATTCAATATGGTCGAGTGATCGCTTACATCTTGAGAAAGTTGAGAAGGCATGAGAAGAACTATGCGATGCATGATCTGGAGTTGTTAGCCATTATGTATGCCTTGAGATTTTGGAGACACTACCTCATTGGATGGAAATTCAAACTAAAAATGGACCACTGTGGACTACAACACATATTTACTCAAAGTGACTTGAATGCATGACAATGACGTTGGTCGGAATTGCTTAGCGAATACAATTTCGAGATTACTTACATAAAGGGAACAATGAACATAGTGGTTGATGCATTGAGTTAGAGATCACATATATTTTCAGTGATGCCTCTTCAGACGAGTCTATGTGAAAATATTCTAAATTTACAGCGTGACGATGATTGGTACAAAGAGGTCAAGTATTTTATCGGAAAAAACACAATGTGGGTACCAACATTTGAAGGATTTACTATGGACAACGACGGATTATTGAGATTTAAAAGTTGAATTTACATACCTCCCAATGATGGGTTGAGAAGTTTGATCCTAAACGAGGCTCACAGAGTAGTGTACATGGATCATCCTGGATTCATGAAGACGAGGCAGACCTTAAACCCTTATTCTTCTCGAAAGGAATGAAGGTAGACATAGTCAACTACGTGGCAAGATATCTAGAATGTCAGCAGGTGAAGGATGAACATAGGCATCCAACAAGATTAATACAAACACACGTTATTCTGGAATCAAAATGGGAGGTCATTTCGATGGATTTTATTTTTGGATTTCCACTGACGGGAAGGAGAAATGAATTGATTTTTACGATAGTCGACACTCTGACGAAGAGTTCTCATTTTATTCCTGTGCGTATGGCATACCGGGAACCTGACATAGCTAGAGTTTTCATCAGTGAGATTGTGAGGCTGCATGGTGTGCCTAAGAGGATTATATCCGATCGAGGAGCGGTGTTTACAGGATGATTTTGGACTAGTTTCCAAAAGGCCTTGGGAACCAAACTTAACTTTAGTACCACGCATCACCCAGAGACAGACAGGAAAACCAAATGAACAAACCAAATCTTGGAGGATATTTTGCATATCTACGTTATGGACCAACAAAATCATTGGGAAGAGTTCTTTCCACTGGTAGAATTTGCATATAACAACATTTATCAAAGCACCATTAATATAGCACCCTTTGAGTTTCTTTATGGGCGACCGTGTCAGATGCCTTTGAATTGGGATCGGCTTGAGGAGAAGGTCCTAGTGGGACTAGAAGTGATCCAAGAAATGGAAGATCAAATTAAAACCATAAGACAAAGGATCAAAGAAATGCATGATCAAAATAAGATTTATGTCAATGCGCACCGTGTCGACCGTAGTTACGAGGTTGGCGATCGAGTTTTCATGTAGATGAAACCGCATAAGAGTTCGATCAAGTTTGGGAAGGGTGATAAAATCTCTCCTAGGTTCATGGGACCTTTTGAGATTGTGGAAAGGAAGGGGCCTATGGCCTATCAACTAGCCTTGCCTAACTCTTTGAGGAATATGCATGATGTTTTTCACATATCTATTTTGAGACATTATATTAGTGATCCTACACATGTTATTGACATGAGTTCTTTGTAGGTATCTGATGAGGGTGCGCTCATGACTAAGCCAATCTGCATTCTGGACCATCGCATTCGATAGCTACGACGTCGAACAATTGATCAGGTGAAGGTCCAGTGGTATGACTATAGTCTGCACTGGACGAATTGGGAGGATGCATATGATATGTGCCAGCAGTTTCCATTTTTGTTTGATAGATAGACTTATGATACCGTGATATAATTATTTCGGCACTTATATATTGTGAAACTTCGAGACGAAGTTAAACCAAGAGGGGGTGTATGTAACATCTCGCTCTTGCGTGCACTAAGAAAAATTATTCTTTGAGGACACTTGCATGCAAGTGATCCGGGTTATTATACTATTGGTCATTTTGATTATGATTATGAGATATTATGGATTTGTTGATATGTTATTTTTTTGTATTTACATATATAGGTGTTATTGACTGGGTTCTCCTGAGTGTGTAGGACTTTGGATGTTGATGGATGTAGGATGCCGATAGCTTGCCGACTAGACTCACATTTGGAGTAGAGGGGTCATGCATGACAACCAGATACTTTGAGGGAGATGTGTGGTAGCATCCCTACCATGGCCTACTAGCACTCCCATTGTGGCTCAAACTATAGGTTAACGATTACCTAGTTCGAGAAGACCCACGATGTCATGAGGGAAAACTGTGAAAGTCGTTCACGATGATTATAAGGGCCGCGGAATAAGGTAGGGTCCTTATTCGTTAGATTCCCTTAGTCTCCAACAATATCACCTAGAAGAGTATTGACTCCAAGGGTTTGACATCTACCAAATTCAATCAAGAGGTGAGTGACACCCTTGGAGCACATGGTGTGTCCTGAAGGGAACGTCGTGCAAAGAAATGGAAAGAGGCGAGTGACACCCTTGGAGCACGTAGTGCGTCTTGAAGGGAACGTCGCACAAAGGAAATGGAAAGAGGCGAGTGGCACCCTTGGATCACATAAACAATTTAACTAGTAAGTGACTAAACCTAGTGCCTAGAAAAATATGCCTCCTTAGGACATAGTCGGCCTTAAAATGAATGATATGATATGTAAAGTTTAAAAACAATTTTTCCCTAAAAACAAAAGGTCTTCCGGCCTAGTGATTGTAAAACCTAGGTCTAAGAAAAACCCCTTAACAAAAATATTTAGACATATAACAAGAAGGGGGTAAAGAAATTCAAACTTTATTTATTAAAGTAAAAATAAATAAAAATTTACATTGGAGAATTAAATTTTTAAAAAGAGGGGCAATGGTTTTTTTTATTTACATTTTCTAATTTAATTTTAGTTAAAAAGAAAAGAGGGTAAATGGTTGTTTTTATCTACACATGCTAAATTAATTTTTAATTAAAAAGGGTAAATGGTTGTTTTATCTATAGTTGCTAAATTGAATTTTTTTTAGTTAAAAAGGAAAATGGAGGAAACTTAAAAGAAATATGAAACTTAAGGAAAAAGGGGAAACTTAAAGAAAAGGGGAAACATAAAGAAAAAGATGAATGTCTAACTTACTAAGGAATCTAACCTTTTGGAACTTTCTATTTATGAACTCAACTAGGAATGAAGTAAGGCATAAGTCATTTAAGAATTGTAAGGGAATAATGGGACACCTAGGAGCATTTTTAGGAACGCTTTTAGGTGGGTGAGAGAAATAGGAATATTTAATTAATTAATAAAATTGATTTTCTGGTGCAACTAGGAGATCGAGCGACATGTGTACGGGGGAGGTTTTTCGAAATTAATTAAATGAAAAAGGAATTTGATAAGAATTTGGGGAAATTGATTACTTAAAAACTCTATAAAAAAGATGGAGGAGGAGTATGGATCTCATCTTTTTGCATAATGTTACGCTGCTGATATTTTATCTTGAATGAACTTTCTCTTGTGGGAGTTGGGATACCCAGCTCGTGTAACGAGTGGTAGCTTGACCTTCAGAGGTGAGCTGGGTGCTGTCATTCTATGGTATTGTGTGTGTGGACCCTTTGCAGCTCGAGGGGCTCAGGGGGAAGAAGAGTACCCCTGGCGTTGGCTAGGAGGTATCAGTGAGGTCACATCGGTCAGCAAGCGGGAGCTGGAAGAAGCGCACATGGGACAACGACTTTGGAACTTTCACATTTGTCTACAGTACAACATGTGCATATTATATCGAATGGTAGTTTAAATATTGTTCCTGTGCCTTCAGTAATGTACTTCTACTATGTTAAATTTTATGTTTAATCAACGTAACACTATCTAGACATTTCATTTTTATCTTTCCACAAATTGTGTTGACGAGACTAGGGTTTTATGACCAGAGAACTTAAAGTTATACCAACCTTATGCTCATTGTATTTGAATTGATTTCCAATGGCGAACCCAAACTCTGAATGCAATGACTTCTATGCGTTTGTTTTAATTGATTTATTATGAAGAACAATTGTGTTTTTATCTTTTGCCCCTTTTCCTTAAGTTATTAGTCTGTGCCTGAGTAGTTGGCCAAGAGCCTAATCGACTGTATGCACTCCGGTGTTTAAGACTGATATTTAAATTCCTTTCTTTCCTGTGCATGGATAATAAGTGAAGGAAAAATGTTCACTCAAGTATCTATCCCTTACTTATCTCTGCGTTTTTCTCTTATGATAAATCTCTATTCCTTGCACTTTCTTTTTGAATGAGTATCTCTGCATTTTTGATTGATTCATTCTTGAATGATTAATCTTTGTGTTTCTGTGAATGAGTACCACCATGTTTTGATTGGTAAAATCTCAAATCTTTGCATTTTATCAATGTCTAAACTCTGCATTTTACCAATGCCTAATCTCCACGTTTTACCACTGTCGAATCTTTGCGTTATATTACTTACCACTGTGAATTTTTAGTCTGTAGTTTTCTTTTTAGATATACAATTACTTGTCATATTACCCAACCTTCACACCACGATTTTCTTGGAAAATTACCCAACATCCACGCCACGATTTTCTTGGCACATTGCACAGAATATGCACGACGATTTTTTGGGCGAATTACCCCATATTTACCCAGTGATGTCAATAGATTTATCAATAGATTTATCAATAATTTTTAGCAATAGATGTATCAATAAACTTCCTACTAGATAGCTACTTGATTATTGAAAGCGATATATATTACATAATGATATCATATTGCACATCGATATCATATTACCCATGCGATATCATATTAAACAAGGATATCATAATGCACAATGATATCCTATTTAACTCGGAGACATATATGAATATACAACAATATCATATTTAAACTCCACGATTTTCCCATAAATATAATTATTAGACAACAATATGTTTAGACAAAGATATCATGTGTTAATAGACAATGATTTCTATCAATGCGATTTCTATTATCAAAGCAATTTTGTTTACAACTATTACCAATGTGATTTCTATTATCAATGCGATTTGTATTATCATATATTTAAACATCGATATCAAATCACATATTTAGACTACAAAATGATATCATATATTTACACAGTGATATCATATATTTAGACAACGATATCATATCATATATTTGGATAGCGATATCATTCATTTATTAGACAATGCTATCATGTATTAATAGTTAGCGATATCATACTTTTATAGACAACCTGCCATATGTTTAATAGACAACCTCATAATGTATTCAACAGGCAACGAAGTTATTTGTGTTCTAGAAAAGATAGGCATATTACTAGGATTAAGTGACTTGTGCACTGAAAAAGGTAAACCCTTCTACAACCATCATGTTTGGATTCTAGTTTCAATGTTTCAAAGTTTAGTTTATATGAAATAATATTTCTTTATCAAAGGTGAACAAACTTCACATAAACTTTTCTTCATAATTGAACTTTAATCAGATATTTTAACATACACATAATTACATTAACTAAAATGTCTAAATAGGTACATTAACTAACATATCCTTTAAAGTGAAATGAACTTGAAGAAAATAAAGTAGATTGTTATACAAAGAAAATAATAATTTTTATTAATATTAATTGATATTAAAGTTTTAAAAAATTATTTGATTTTTATTAAAAAATAATAGGATTATCATTTGTTAGACAAAGATATAAATGTTGAATTAATAGAATTTGTTAGATATAATGGTTTATTGGCGTAATAGTTTATTAGCTTGCGCAAGATTAATGGTCGAGGTATTAGTAGTTTTAGTAGTTAAAACGTTTAATAGTTTAACAATTAATTGGTTACTTTGCACCTTGTGACTTAAGTCGAATTGTAAATGGTGGTTGGTCGTAGTGGTTTTACCACAAATGTTTTCCTTGTGGGAACCATAAATACTTTGGTTAGCTACGCAATTTAGTTTTGAGTGTTGTCACCTTGCGTCTTGTCGACTTGTTGCTTGGATGCTTGGGTATAGTCTTTGTGTATTTATTGACATATGATTCGGTCTCCTAACATGAGGGATTTAGATTCGGTTAAAGGTCTAGATATGTTATGTTGTGACATGGTTATTGTCATGCCTCACGCCTTGTGACGACATGATTCTTGATGAGGGGATCATTGTGCACCCTGATGGATAGATGCGAATGACAACCTGGTCGGAGTCTTGTTCTTCCCAATGTGGGCGTTTGTTCACTGTAATTGATGTTGGTACTTGGTTCTATAACGCCTTAATGCGATTGGTTTTGCGTGCCGTAGAGGTTTCTAGTTACGGTTCGTCGAGCCGATGTGTCGGGTTGTTGATGTGTCCTTTAGCTTGTAGGTGTTTTCTTGATTGTGTCGGGCGGGTAGCCATTTTTGTCTGTCTCTTGATTATCGCATGTTCATCCAATTGCATGATTTACTAGTATGTTGTGTCATTATTGTCTGTTTCATGAATGTGTAAGTTGTGTTCGTCATCAAGTTGTGTTGCTCAATTGTTTTCGTTGATTTCCTTCCTGCTTAAAAAAAAAAATTCCACTGCTTTGTATCGCATGTAGTCGTAACGATCAGGGTCATTACATTGTGTATTATATTTATATACCTTCAAGCCTTGTTATTTGTTATTTGTGATAACACTGTCTCTGTCTACTTATTTAATTCGTTGTACACTTTTTTTTTATGTATCACTTTGTATCTGGTAAATTCATTATATTATGCTTGATTTGGAAAATATTGTAGAGATCTTCCATTAGTCATCTCAAAGTTTTATTTAAGCCCATTAGTTACATGTTACCTTTATCGTAACTATTGGGTTGACCCAAGTTATCATCTATTATATCAAACTGGACTTTAGTCATATAATCGAGAACTTTAATTCAAACAGGGTGACTGAGGAGGTCGGCCTCACTATGTGCAACAACCCTCCTAGCCTGTGGGTATAGAATATTTTGATCTCATTTACTTGCTCAAATGCTATGAAAAGAATTTATACTGTGTAATGTTTGTATTGGGAATTACATAACCCAATGTTCCGATCTTTGGTTTGGTTCTAGTCAACTTCATTATGGATAGTAGATTTGCATAAATGACTTGGAAAACGTATTCGGGTTCCTTCTCCTAAGCTCACGAGGAAGAAATCAGAGTGTTAATGCTTCTTTAGTATGATGTCCCTAACATGTTTTCATTATCGAACTTTATACATTGCCCAATGTCTGTGATTGTAATAAGAATTATGACACTGATAAACATGTAATATTTGGAAGGAAAGACAATAATAAAGAATTTCAATGAATACTATCTTTATAAATTTCGATTTGATTTTGCAAATGCTTTGACGAAATTATCACATGTTTACTTATGCTTATCAAAATTTCCACTAAAGAAAACATATACATATTTACCACATTGTTGTTTAAACATGTTCTGAACGTCTATGTTTTCTTTCACATTCTAGTATTATTGTATCCATCATATTACTCAGCCATAGATATGTTAATTCATGTCTTATTTCCACACCAATTCTATTATAACAATATTGGTAACATTCAGTAAAATATGCATATCAAACATATAATTAAACATGAATGTAATGATAGAGATTTTTTTTTGTATATATATGGAACATGGGAAAACAGGAGGAACAACAAAGTTCCACCCAACCATAAAGTGGATCATCCAAGACACTTGATCTATTCACCCCTGATCATCACCATGAATCCATAAGGGCGAACTAAGCCTCCTTGTCCAACAATGCATTTCATATTTCTCTAGTTTCCTAACACTTGTGTTCTCACAGAACAACCATTGAATATCCTTTGTTTTCTTGAGAAACTTTTTCAGAAATCTTTCATTCTCCCTTCCACATGCTAAGAAGTGTCCTACCTCCTCAAAAAAGTGTTTATATTCTTTTCCTACGTCTTCCTTTCTTTCCAAGCTCTTTTCCCTCCTTTGTAAATTTGCAGCCTTGAAAATATTTGATTTTTAGGGTGTGTCAATCATCAAAACTGACTTTTTACACTTGTCCCATTTTTCCCAAGGCCAGCTCTAACTTTTTCCCCAGACATGGATTCATAATCATCTCTTTTTAACTTGGTTGTTCCTCTATTCCCTTCATTTAATTAAAAAAAATATTCTCTTACATCTATCCAATAACTAAGGACACTTGGCAAGTCAATGTCTTGCACAATAATTAAATTAGCAACAATCAAATTTACCACATAATTCTACATTCAAATTTCCAATTAAAGAAATTTATTAACATGCCAAATATTTTATTTAAGGTGTATTATAGAGCAGAAGGTTGCAGCCACATCCATGGCCTCCGCGGTAGGTCTCTCCATGCAACAGAAGAAAGTGGATAAGGTCATGGAAGAATACAAAGACATACTCTCCTCACCCATTGAGGTACCTTTGCACTATTAGGTCAAGCACTCAATCGATATGACCACCAACACATCTCTACCCAA
>SNQJ01S0044213.1:61953-87316 GCA_010110895.2 Picea sitchensis
TTCTGTCGAGGATTCTGAGGAACTCCGTCTGGAGGACGTCGAGAGAAGTGTGCAGATGGCACAGGAGGAAGGAACTCATTGAGTTCTGTCATCTGAAGGAAGCAGAGTCCACTGAGGGACCTGTATTGGGTTACTGAATACCCGGAAGACATAGAAAGGAGGTTGCTTGGGGTGAAAGCCAGGAAGGCATTGATATTCTCCATCTGAGGGAGAAGAAGTATCAAATCCCTCAAGGGGGTCTGAGTGTTTGTGGAAGCTCAGGATAGATAGCGCTTTGTGCGCGAAGACTCTGCAGGAGTGCAGGAGGCAAAGGATCCCATGAGGATTCAAAGGGCAGAAGCTCTGGAAGGATAGTGTTTTCATACGCACAGGCGAGACATCAAGTGGAGGGTTCGCAGAGGAGAAGAAATGCAAAGTTCCAAGCCTTTGGGAACGAAGAATTCTTCCAAGTCTGGGAAGAAAATACAAGGAAGCTCGAGGGAGCACAACAACCGTTGGATCAGTGGGGAAAGCAGATCTGGATCGTTGAACAGTTACATCCAGGGAGCTCTGGAAGAAGCGTACAGGAGAGGAGGACCGACAGCTGTCGGATCTCATAAGAGAAATCCCGTCAGCCGTAGGATCGGGAGGAGTTGTGCGGAGGTTAGCCTCAGGAGGAGGAGCGCACGAGGAGAACAGGTCTGAGCCATCATATCTGAGGGGAAACCCCGATAGTCGTTGGATCGGCAGGAGCTCAGGAGGGATAGTTCCATGGTGAAGATTTTGGGAACAGACCCAGGAGGAGCTCTAACCGAGAGAAGTTTTGGAGCGGGAGAATTCTCCAAGGAGGTGGATCAATGGACAGGATTTGCGTCGGAGGATCGCGAAATCCCGCTGACCGTCGGATCGTGGCGGGGTTGCGCAGGAGTTAACCCAGGCGCAGAAGGGAACCGGCCATCGGATATCGGCATATCGAGCTTCGGCGTTCGGCGTTGGGTGATGCAAGAGTTGCATGCACGTCGAAATCGCGAGTAGTGATTTCCCGAAATTACGGGAGCCGTTGATTTCCAGGGGGGACGCGTGTCAAGATATCCCATCATATCGGGATTTCCGAAGGGGAGATCGCCGAAGGATTTTACTGTGGGTAACTCCCGAGGGGAGTTGGAAGAGCTTGGACTCTTTGGGCCTGAGAGAAAGAGAAGGTCCTGGTGAGAGCAGGGGGGAACCGTTGAGGGAAGACCTCTTTTGCGTCATTTCAGAACTCCCGAATCGTGAAACCACGATTCCATTACAGCCATTGGATCATGGGAATTGAAGGCCGTTGATCTGGCGCTTGAAATTTCAATATTTTGGGTGTCGGGGGAATGGAGGCGGTCATCCTTTCCAACTTTGCAAGATGCGAAGTCCCGGCAAAATCCAGGCTGTTGGATAAAGAGAGAGACCTATGAATTGTCGATCTAGCTTGGTCACGGTTTCAAAGATTGGTCATCGGGGAAAACATAAGTGAAGACTTTCCAAGAGTCGCAAAGGCAAATCACCGAATTAATCCGGGTCATTAGTTAGAAAAGGGTTTGGAGCCGTCAGATCTTCGAGAGTCGAAGATTTGGGAAGGAAGGAAGAATTGTTCATGATTCTCTGAACCACGAAGTCCCGAAAAATATGGGAGTTGGGACCCAGTCCTAGAGAAAGGTCACACCGTGATCATAGGTGAGAGAGATAGTGCTTGCTAGTCCCCTAATCAGGTTTTGGGACTTGGAGGAGTTGGAGAAGTTAGGATTCCTTGCATCGAAAGTCTCGAGGTCGCAAAATGCGAGGTGTCATTTAGGTTAAGCCTATGGTCATGGAAATGGTCATGTGAGCGGAGGGAGCTAACAATCGTTAAGCCTCTTCTAGAACTCGGGAGTTGGGGGAGATAGGGAACCTTGCATTGGAAGTTTCGAAGTTGCGAAATGAGATGCACCATTTAAATTAAACCTATGGTCGTGGGTGGTGATCACATGGAGGAGGATAAGGGAAGAGATATCCTATGCTAAGCGCCTGTAGGAATTCGGTGATTCTGTGCCTTGAGAAAATGTGAAAATTTTATTATGCCTGTCGTGGGTGTGTGAAAAAATGGTATCAGAGCATGGTTACAACACTTGGCCTACTTGGTCTCATGGGAAAGTCTCTTAAATAACTCTATATGGGTAATTTCCAAGGAGTGACACCCTACCTTACCTCTTTCTTAAGAGGTCTGATTTAAAAATACTATTAAGGAAAAGAATGAAACCTTGTACTGTGTGTGTACATTAAGAATTTTTAAACCATGTATTGTTCATGAACTAATATAATGTTATATAACTACATGTGTTTTTGGCAACACTTGGACAGTCACTAAATCACGGGAAGACCCCAATACTAAAGGATGATGATGTGCCATGAGGTGGGGGATGGCTCCCACAATAGAGACAAGGAATCTAATAAAAGGAGGGTGGTGGAAGCCCCTCTGAATCTGGCTGAAACTGTAAGAAGTCTCAGGGCTGAGCTACAGAGTTTCAAGGTTGACAATGAGAGATTGATAAGGGAGAAAGAGAAACAAACAGAAATTAATGCAGTCTTGCTACATAGCTTATCTGACATACAGAGGCAGCTACAACACGAACCCGCAACCAGTCATATGGACCGACGACACAAGAAGAGAGGTCAGAGTCCACCTGAGACCCAAAAACATGACTCCATAAGTGATCCCACTAGGAGAAGTACTACGAAGAAGGTCCAACCTGGAGGCAGGGGACACTCATCGAGAGAGTTGTCCAGAAAGGAAGCTGATAACTCCGAAGGGTCTTCTAGTTTCAGGGCCATCTCGCATTCTCAAAAGAAAGGAAAGAAACGGAAGCATTCCAAAACCCGGGGTCCTGAAGAGTTCAAGAAATCCAAACCACCCTCTTTCGATGGAGAGATAAAGAAGGGAGAATAGGCAGAATCTTGGTTGCTTGGTTTAAAGAAGTATTTCATATTCCATGACTACTTCAAAAACTTGAAGGCTCGAATAGCCATCTTCAACCTGAATGGAAAGGCTTCCATATGGTGGGAAGACCTTAGGAATATGAAAGGAGTCCATGAGAATTACTTGTCATGGAAACAGTTTGAGAAATACTTCAGGAAGCAGTATCTATCAGAAAAATACATGGATGGGAAAACTAAGGAATTCTATGAACTCCGGATGTGTAGCTCACCATAGAGGAATTTGTCAATAAATTCCTTGAACTACTGAGGTATGTACCCTACATAAAAGATGAAAAAGAAAAAATGCGGCAATTCATTAGTGGGTTACCTCAGACCTACCGGGATAGGATTGAGTTCGACGAACCAAGGACCTTAGAAGAAGCTATCTGAAAGGCGAGGTATTGTTATGAACAGTTTGGGAGCAAGGCAAGACCCCACGAGGATTGGAAGAAAAAGAATAGTTTGGGATTCCAGAAGAAAATGTTTAACTCCTCAAGATTTAAGAACTATGGAAAAGATTCTAGGGGTAGCCTACCTGCTAGAAGTGTATATCAGAAAAATTTCCCCTCTCAAAGTGGAAATAAACCTTTTCAGATAGTCCCAACAAAGATAGATAACCTAAAGAAGGAACCCTTAAAATGCTAGGGTTGTGGAGAAAATCATAGATTGAGGGACTTCCCACACAAACAACAAAACAATAAGGGGGTCTACAATATCCAAGAAGCTACCACCATCAACAATGTGTCTAGAAGCATGCCACGAATCTATGCAGCCCTGGACAATAATCAAGCCCACCACCAAGCTTCAGTAGTGGAGCTGGAAGGTATGATCACAAACCATCCAATTTCTATTTTAATTGACCCAGGTTCTAATTTGAGTTATGTAACCCCTCAGACTGTCGATAAGTGTAAACTACAACCAATTAGACATGTTAAACCATGGTTGTTACAACTAGCCAATGGGAGCAAAATAAAGGTGGCAAAGGCTCTACTAGCCTGCCAATTCATCATGGGTGGATTGCACACCCAAGCGACCCTTAACATACTTCCCTTGAGATCTTATGACTTCTTGATTGGTATGGACTGGTTGGCTACTCATAAAGCTAAAATGGACTATTACCATAAAACTTTATAATGTGTAAATGAAGATGGGAGAAAGATGACTCTCCAAGGGATTCAGAAACCTGTCTCAGTGAGACAAATATCGGCCCTTCAAATGAAGAAGTATTGCAAAAAAGGGTGTTCCTTATATGCAATACAGGTATTGGACTTCGTTGAAGATGACAAACCAAACCTAGAGGACCACCCCATATTAAGAGAATACAAGGACATATTCCCAGAAGAAGTACCTGGTATACCTCGGAGAAGGGATATTGAATTCTCAATAGAACTTACACTGGGAGCGGTACCAACATCTAGAATGCCATACAGAATGAGAACACCATAGCTCGTTGAGCTCAAGCTACAACTAAAGGAGATGATGGACAAAGGCTACATCTGATCCAATGTATCTCCATGGGTAGAACCCGTCTTGTTTGTGAAAAAGAAAGATAGCACACTCTGATTGTGCATAGATTACAGACAACTCAATAAGGAAACCATAAAGAAAAAGTACCCCTTACCAAGAATCGATGAATTGTTCGACCAATTGGGAGGTGCATCCATCTTCTCAAAGATCAACCTAAGATCGGGCTACCATCAAGTCCAAATTAAGGATGAAGACATCCACAAAACAACCTTCAGGACGAGGTATGGTCACTACAAATTTGTGGTGGTGCTATTTGGGTTAACCAATGCCCCCACCACTTTTATGTGCTTGATGAATAATGTACTCAACAAATTTCTAGACAAATTTGTATTGGTTTTCACTGATGATATCCTTATATACTCCAAGAACAGGGAGGAGCACGAAGAACATCTTAGACTCATACTTCAAGTACTGAGGGAGAATCATCTCTACGCTAAGTTTAGAAAGCACGATTTCTTTCAAAAGAAAGTCCACTACTTAGGCCATGTCATATCTAAGGAAGGGGTGGCAGTAGATACTGACAAAATCAGATCCATTATGGAATGGCCTACCCCGAAATATGTATCTGATATTAGGTCCTTTATGGGCTTAGCAGGATACTATAGAAGATTCATAAAAGGGTTTTCCAAGATTGGTTGTCCAATCACTGCCTTTCAGAAAAAGGGTGCTAAATTCATTTGGACATCAAAATGTGAAGAAATATTTCAGGAACTAAAATACCTCCTGACCCATGCATCCATTCTAAAGATTGCGGACCCGGATAATGATTTCCTTATGTGTACAGATGCCTGCAAGGAAGGAATCGGAGGAGTCCTTGTGAAAGAAGGACGTGTAATATGCTATACATCCCGAAAATTAAATGAACATGAGATCAATTATGTGACCCATGACCTAGAGTTGGTTTCCATAGTACATGCTTTAAAAACGTGGAGACACTACCTCTTGGGTAGAAGATTTGTGCTTATGATAGATCATTGTGGATTGGGACACTTGTTTGATCAACCAAAACTCAATGCCAGACAAGCAAGGTGGATGGATCTCCTAAGTGAATTCGATTTCGAAATCAAACATATAAAAGGAAAGGAAAATAGGGTGGTTGATGCCGTTAGTAGAAGTATAAAAATGATTCATCCAACAGCAATAAGCACCTGCAAAATAGATGTCAAGGAGAGAATAAAAAATGCACAAGAGACAGATGCATTCTTTAAGACCGTGACTTCATACCTAAGGCAAAAACCTACAAGGCTGAAGTATGAAGGCTACCAAATTCTCGAGGAAGGGCTGCTGACTTACAGGAACAGATTGTATATTCTGAACTGTGACGACTTGAAGAGGTTCATAATGGATGAACTGCATAAGAGACCATATACTGGTCACCCGGGATATCATAAGATGATCACGTCCACTAGGACTACTGGCCTGGGTTAAAGAAAGACATAGCTAACTATCTAGCTAAGTGCCTAGAATGCCAAGAAGTGAATGCAGAGCACCGACATCCAGTAGGATTATTACATCCCCTACCGATTCCAGAATGGAAACTGGAAACCATCTCCATGGATTTCATCACCGGATTACCAAAGTCGACCAAGAAAAATGATGCCATCATGGTTGTGGTGGACAAACTGAGTAAGTATGCCCATTTCATCCCTGTCAAATCAACTTGCAAGGAAATAGATATTGCCAACATTTTCATGAAGGAGATATTCACACTGCATGGCATGCCCAAGGAAATTGTATCTGACAGAGATACCAAATTCACTTCAAACTTTTGGAAATATCTAATGGTCGGTTTCAAGACTAAATTGTTGTTCAACACAGCTTATCACCCTCAAACTGATGGATAAATAAAAAGAGTAAACCAAATACTAGAGCACATGCTAAGAATGCACATAATGCATCAGCCTAAGAAGTGGGAAGATTACCTGCCATTGGTAGAGTTTGCCTACAACAACGGTTATCAGGAATCCTTAAAGATGAGCCCCTTTGAAGCCCTCTATGGTAGATAGTGTAAGATCCCAATCAGCTGGAGTAATCCAATGGATAGAATTACAATTAGACCAGACATGATGAAAGAAATGGAATAGTAAGAAGTACAGATAAGGAAAAATCTGAAAATTGCTCAGGACCGACAGAAAAGTTACACCGACAGAAAGAGAACTCCCCGAGAGTTCAAAGTCGGAGACCATGTCTATCTCAGAGTTGGACCCCGAAAGAGTTCCCTGAGAATGGGATCCTGTGCCAAGTTGGAACCTCGGTATTGTGGACCATTTGAAGTCCTATATAGAGTGGGACTTGTAGCCTATAGGATAGTACTTCCTCCCACTATAAAGGAACATAATGTTTTCCATGTTTCCTTATTGAAGAAATATATACATGATGCTAATCATACAATTGACTGGTCTGTGATCCAGGTGGAGATGGAGGGAGAGTTCCTTCCAGAACCCCAATGCATACTAGACAGGAAGGAAACCACACTCAGGAATCAAACCATTGTGCAGGTCAAGGTGCAGTGGAAACACTTTGGCCAAGATGAGGCTACGTGGGAAATGGAAGATGCCATGAAACATGCATACCTGATTTTGTTTACTCCTCTACATACATATCATATTGGTAGATAGAACATCAAGGATGATGATTCCTTTAAGGGGGAGGGAATTATAACACCTTGCTTCCCCCAGTTTGTAAATATAACTTTATTGGCCAGAAACTATGGAAAACTCAAAGTGTGAATGTTTAATTTGGTGGACCTTTGTATAAAGGTCGATGAATGCAAATCATGTTATTTGGATGGATAATGGAAACGTGTTGCATGACTGCTGAGAGAGGGGATGTGCTAAGAAAGAGAGACCACAATTGCTAATGAAAAGGTGGAGGAGGGAACCCAGAATGGTTGCGATAGCCTCCATCGAACCAGTACCATACTGGAGTTAATGTTGCTCATATCAGAACAATCGTCTGCCTAAAAATGAATTCCCATCAGGCTGGCAGGTGGGAAGGGCATCCTCAAGAGTTAATGAGGGATGGGGTAGACTACCCATTGGATGTCTTCCGGACCTGACCATGGATGGAGGGGGTTCGATCCACACGCAACCTTGTCAAGGGAAAGAAGGGAAGCCTGGTGGACATGGGAGTAGCCTGCAAAGAGTGCAGAGATGAGAGAAAAAACTCTTGGGTCCGAGGAAGGCTAGAAAGAAAAAAAAATGACTTATGATCACAGAGAATAGATACATATCCAGGAGAAGGAGAGTAACCTTCGTCCTCATCTATTCATGTATTGGGAGAAGGAGAGTAACCTTCGTCCCCAACTTCCGTTGAGCTGGAAGTAAGAGATTGAGTCTCAAAGCATCGTGGCCTAAGTTCGGGGGTGGCCAGTGATAAATCCATTGGGGAGTGACTGAGCCTATGGTTGGATGGAAATGAGCACCCCTCTCAGCAGTCGCATCACACCTAGTGGTTCTGATAAGTGTTGTATGCCTTGTATTTTGAATTGAATATCATGGATTACATGCTCATTTTATACGCCCATAAATGGTTTCTGTATGCTATGATTTCCTAGTAATTTAGATTGGAAATAATGAATGTATATGCCACAATTGTTTTCTGTATAAAATGAGTAAGTCTGGAGCATGAGTCCATTCCACTGAGAATTGTCCCATCTACCTGATTCTCTTGGTGTTCTGGTTTAATCCCTTGAAGGCACCTTCCCCAGGGAATTGCATCATGTCTCAAATTCAAAGTAATATCCTTGGTATGGCTACCACTACAGTAAACCCATGAGATTACCCTGCCCCGGTGTCATAGCTCATAACTCGGTGAGTTAAGAAGGCACTTCATTCAGGTTAGTAGCCTAGGGACTCTTAAAAGTACTCAATCCCTTATCCAAAAACTGAACTAAGATTAGGGATAATTTCCCAAGAACCATCTGAAGGTTCATGTGATCTAGGTCTGGAAACCCTGTGCAAGAAGGAGTTCACTCTCGAAGGTTTCAGAGTCGTGGGAATTTGAAGCTCCAAGAAATTGAATTTCGTTACCTAAGTTCAGAAAGGATAGCAAATCCAATTATCGAAAGGGAGTATCCTTTTGTTTCATAGATGCACGGATGAGATCCTTTCGAAAGTATCCCAGGTCTGTCAGGACCAATGGATCTAGAGGAGGAGCACATGCGTTAACACCTAGACCCCTTCAGTCTTCACAAGTAGCAATGGAATCGGGACCATAGATCCCAGGATCCATCGGGAGCTACCTTGACCGTCGATCTTAACCCTTGTGTAGGCAGGAGAGTGGACTCATCAAAGTCCTGAAATCCCCAAAGTAATCTGAATCATCCATCGGAAGGGATATTTGGCGAGCGCTCAACATTTCGCTGACTCGGGGATCAAAAGAATCAAAGGATGGAGTTGTTAGAACTCCCGAATCGTGAAACCACGATTCGATTACAGTCTTGGGATCATGGGAATTGAAGGTAGTTGATCTGGCGCTTGAAATTTGGTATTTCGGGAGTCGGGGGAATGGAGGCGGTTAGCCTTTCCAACTTTGCGAGACGCGAAGTCCTGACAAAATCTAGGCCATTGGATAGAGAGAGAGACCTGTGAACCGTCGATCTAGCTTGGTCATGGTTTCAGAGATTGGCCATCGGGGAAAACAGAAGTGAAGACTTTCCCAGAGTCACAAAGGAAAATCGTCGTCTTAATCTAGGTCGTTGGTTAGCAAAGGGTTTGGAGCTGTCAGATCTTTGAGAGTCGAAGATTTGGGAAGGAAGGAAGAATTGTTGATGATTCACTGAACCATGAAGCCTCGAAAAATATGGGAACTGGGACCCAGTCCTAGAGGAAGGTCACACCGTGATCATAGGTTAGAGAGCTAGCGCTTGCTAGGCCCCTAATCGGGTTTCGGAGCTTGGAGGAGTTGGAGAAGTTGGTATTCCTTGCATCGAAAGTCCCAAGGTCATGAAATGTGATGTGTCGTTTAGGTTAAGCCTGTGGTCATGTGAGCGGAGGGAGCTAACAGTCGTTAAGCCCCTTCCAGAACTCGGGATTTGGAGGAGATAGGGCACCTTGCATCGAAAGTTTCGAAGTTGCGAAACACAACGCACCATTTAAATTAAGCCTATGGTCACGGATAGTGGTCACATGGAGGAGGATAAGGGAAGAGCTAGCCTATGCTAGGCCCCTGTAGGAATTCGAGGATTCTGTCCCCTGAGAAAAAGCGAAAATTTTACTATGCCTGTCATGGGTGTGTGACAAGTGGCTTACATACATATTTTTACTTATATATATATAGATACACACATATATATATCTTATCTATATTTCCTTTCAAGTCCACTAACTACCTATAGTGGCTTATATGAATATGTATACTTATATAATTAATATATATATATATATAAGAGGGTTGTGGGGGTTTTCCAAGGTATTTAAAACATAACTCAAGTCATCAAACATTTCATAAATGTTATAATTGGGTTATCCTAGGAATACACGTCTACCATATACTCTAGTGTAATGCTATGACAAGGTTGGACTATTTCACTTGCAGGGTAAGTAATTAATACGATTTGAACCATGTTGGTCTTCACCAGTCACCTTACGACCTCCATAACGATGTGTCACAAAGTCCTTCCTCTATAATTTAAAACTTGCAACTTGAACATGACATGTTTTCCCATGTTGATTCCCTAGGTCACTATCCAAAGCCTCCAACTATGCTACTTCACGTGCCTGGGAATTTAACTACTTGACACTTAACCTAGCCACCTTCCTTTGTACTTCACGCGGTTAATTTCATTAAAGTTTTTGTCAGAGAATTGATTTTGGAGAGGTTTTCGTTACTATGGAAAAACTTACTCTTTGTTTTGGTTAAACTCAACAATATTCTCTGTAAGAGTTTTCTTGCAGGATGAAGCTCCCATGGCTCACAACCCGGTATTCTTGTTCCTACCGAGTCTTGAGACTTATCACAATCCTTGTCAAAATCTTATCCATGACTTAATCCTTCACCGAGTTCTGTAGTTTTTGTTCTTTCCAACCAAGGGTTACACTCATCGAGGAGTCTGTTGCATATCCTGGGTAACTTTTATTCTTCAGAGCACTATTTGTCTCTAGCAACCATGGTTTAGTCCTTTCCTCCTATCCAGTAAGAATTATATCTTCCATCGAAATTCTCCAAGGAATACATTAATACTTGATTCGAAAAGGTTAAAAAGAATATAAGAGGGTTAAATCTATGTTCATTAGATGAATCATTCCTTGAGGTTTTTGTGTATTATATTTATACATATTCAAGCCTGGTTATTAGTTATTTGTGATAACACTGTCTCTGTCTACTTATTTAATTTGATGTACACTTTTTTTTATGTATCACTTTATATCTGGTAAATTCGATATGTTATGCTTGATTTGCAAAACATTGCAGAGATCTTCCATTAGTCATCTTAGAGTTGTATTTAAGCCCATTAGTTACCTGTTACCTTTACCGTAACTACTGGTTTGAGCTGAGTTATTAGCTATTATATCAAACTGGACTTTAGTCGTATAATCCAGACCTTTAATTCAAACAGGGCGACCGAGGAGGTCGAACTCACCCTATGCAACAACCCTCCTAACCTGTGGCTATAGAATATTTTGGTCTCATTTACTTGCTCAAATGTTATGGAAAGCATTTATACTATGTAATGTTTGTATTGGGAATTACATAACCCAATGTTTCAATCTTTGGTTTGGTTGTAGTCAACTTCATTATTCGATTTTCTCGTGTATCTTTTGTTTGTTTCAACACAATTCTACCTTGATTATTTTGATCGATATTTACATTACATAACTCACAAAGAATCTCTTTAAAACTCTTTGTACCCTGATTTCTAATCTATAATTACATATTCACATGTATTAAAGCATGCATATAAAATACATACGGGAATATAATTTCGTTATTAAAATTTTACTCGAATTATTAGCGCGCTTGTGAAATGCGAGTAAGGTTTTGTCTGGTCTGTAGTTCCCAAGATGGTGAATCTTAACTCTTTCCTAAAGACCTTTGTGTTTTACTTTACTTTCCATCCAAAAGGATTTGATATTTTTTATAGAGTAGATTTATCTTTATTAGTAGATTCATAAAGATACCAAACTAATGATGGGCCTCTGTTTTGTGAGGACCCATAAAAACTTCAAGCTCAATATTTCCCCTTCTAGTACATTCAGATTGTGCCTCTTGGTTTGGGCTTCTCCATGTACAGGTATAAGTAAACACCTCTCAACTTTCCATATGTGTACTTCTTTTCTTTAGTTAACAAGTTCGTTGCATATAGACTAATTTTGCATCATATGTTTTAGTTGCAGGTGATATTTATTTATGGATAGTGGATTTGAAGAAATGGATAGGAAAAGGTATTTGAGTTCCTTTTCCTAATCTCACGAGGAAGAAATCAGAGAATTAATACTTCTTTAGTATGATGTATGTAACATTTTTTCATAATCAAACTTTATACATTGCCCGATGTCTGTGATTGTAATAAGAATTATGACACTGATAAACATGTAATGTTTGAAAGGAAATACAATAGTAAAGGATTTCACTGA
Source organism: Picea sitchensis (assembly GCA_010110895.2). Lineage (NCBI taxonomy): Eukaryota > Viridiplantae > Streptophyta > Pinopsida > Pinales > Pinaceae > Picea > Picea sitchensis. The sequence goes on from SNQJ01S0044213.1 coordinate 74,022, forward strand.
ATACTATCTTTATAGATTCTGATTTGATTTTGCAAAGAATTTGATGAAATTATTATATGTTTACTTATGCTTATCGAAATTGCCACTATAGGAAACATATACAAATTTACCACATTGTTGTTTCAACATGTTCTGAACGTCTATGTTTTCTTTCACATTCTAGTATTATTGTATCCATCATATTACTCAGCCATAGATATGTTAATTCATGTCTTTTCTCCACAGTGGTTCTATTATAATAATATTGGCAACATTCAGTAACATATGCATATGAAACATACAATTAAACATGAATGTAATGATAGAGAAAAAAAAAAGTATATATATATATATATATATGGAACCTAGGAAAATAGGAGGAACAACAAAGTTCCACCCAAGGGTACAGTGGATCAGCCAAGAAATTAATCCAGTCACCCCCGATCATGATCATGAATCCATAAGGGCGAACTAAGCCTCCTTGTCCAACAATTCCTTTCGTATTTCTCTAGTTTCCTAACACTTTCATGCTCACACAACAACCATTAAGTATCCTTTGTTTTCCTGAGAAACATTTTGAGAAATGTTTCCTTCTCCCTTCCACATGCTAAGAAGTCTCCTGCCTCCTCACACATGTGTTTATATTATTTTCCTAAGTCTTCCTTTCTTTCTAAGCTATTTTCCCTCCTTTGTAAATTCCCAGCCTTGGAAATCCTTGATTTTCAGGGTGTGTCAATCATCAAAATTGACTTTTTACACTTGTCCCTTTTTTCTCAAGGTCATCTCTAACTTGTTCCCCACTCATGGATTCATGATCATCTCTTTTTAACTTGGTTTTTCCTTCTATTCACTTCATTTAATTAATAAAAATATTGTCTCTTACATCTGTCCAATAACTAAGGACACCTGGCAAGTCACTGTCTTGCACGATAATTAAAGTAACAACAATCAAATTTACCATCTAATTCTACATTCGAAATTCCAATTAAATAAATTTATTAACATGCCAAATATTTTATTTAAGGGGTATTACAGAGTGGAAGGTTGCAACCACATCCATGACCTCCACAGTAGGTCTCTCCACACAACAAAAGAAAGTGGATAAGGTCATGGAAGAATACAAAGACATATTCTCCTCACCCATTGAGGTACCTCTGAATTGTTAGGTCAAGCATTCAATCGATCTGACCCACGATACATCGCTACCCAATGGTCCATTCTATCGCTACTCTCTGTCAGAAAATGAGGAAATCAAGTGCCAGATCCAAGAGCTACTCGAAAAGGGGCACATCTGACCAAGCTCATCACCTTGTGGAAGCCTAATCATTTTTGTGCAGAAGAAAGACGGGACTTGGTGAATCTGCATTGATTACCAAGCCCTAAATAAAATCACAGTCGAGAATGAGTACCCAGTTCCTTGAATTGATAATCTTCTTGAACAACTCAAGGGGGAAAAATACTTCAGTAAGATTGATTTGAATACTCACTACCACCAGGTCCCAATACAACATACTGATGTATGAAAGACTATCTTTAAGTCAAAAGAAGGCCTTTTTGAATGGTTGGTCATGGCATTTGGCTTGAGGAATGCCCCAATAAATTTCATGAGGATGATGGACGATATCTTGCCGCCTTTCATGAATTATTTTGTGGTGGTGTAATTGGATGACATCCTTATCTTTAGCAAGAGTTGGGCATAACACTTGCAACATATTCAACAGGTTTTGCACAATCTGTGACAACACAAACTATATACAAATTTGGAAAAATGTTTTTTGGCATGAACAAGGTCCATTAGCAAGGCTACATTGTTGATGATCATGCGGTGCATGTCAATCCAACCAAGATCTAGGTCATTCGTAACCGAAAATCCCTGACCAGACTCACTGAGCTTCAAATCTTCTTAGGCCTTGCCAATTTCTATCACAGGTTCATGTTAGGATTCTCCCATATTGCATGGGCCCTTATCCAAGTGACCAAGGGTGGTGGAAGGGTAAATTTTGTGTGGGGTCAGTCGCAACAAAAGAGTTCGATAATTTGAAGCAACACTTGTGCTCAATGTAATGATCCCAAGCCATTATGCCAGCATCATCACGGTTTTTGTGTCTTTAAAACTTTTCTGGTTGTGGCATTTCGTCAAACACTTTGCTTCCCTACTTGTTTAGATGTGTTAATTGTTGAATGGCCTCTTGATTTCATCCTTAGGGTTTATTGATGTGTTTATATGTGTGTATACAACTATAAACACGAATATATAACCATGGAACATACCTCAACCATATGCAATATGATAGACAAGCCAAAACATTCCAAATATTATTATATTCTTGAAATAGAGAAACCTGTTATAATGAAGATGTGGATCTGGAATGCTCAACAGATGGATCCAAGATAGAAGTATGAGCTTCTACAAAAATCTCCTGACAATACAAAATAAGCCTCCAAAGGTTGGATAAGAGATGAATACCAATACCGAGGTAGATCTGGCCGTATGAAGTGCAAAAGGCCTAACTGAATGCTGCCACGTCCCGTTGGAATGCTAAATCTCCTCAACAATTCGACCCTGCTACCAAAAGTGTCCAGTCACCCTAAGAAATATGCCAACTGATAGATCGGGAAACTGTAAGGAAAACATAGGTGCTCAAACCCTGTGGATCTGAACTCCTCCACTGAATGGTGTGCCCCCCTGGATGCCTAAAACCCTAGATAATTTGGCCTGGGTGAATGAGGCCTCCAAATCTCCTAAAACTCTCCACAATGATAGATCGAGCAATCAAAAATCCCTGGAAGAAGTTTCAAGATCAGATATGAGGTATAGCCTCCTAGATCTGCAAATCACTGAATCACCAAATCATCCTCTCTCTCCCAAAGTCATCCCAACCTGTAGATGATGATCTAGCCATGGTAAATCCTCAAGAATGGACTAGATATGATGTCCAAAGCCCTGCAATGAATACGTAGGTTATAGAATCTCCAAAATCCCTTCCAATCACCTCCAATGAATCTCTCTCCAAGAATGGTGTGCCCCCCCTTACTAGAAACCCCCAACTGGTGCGCCCTCTCTCTATCTGCACAAGTAACTGATGTGGAATCCTCTTGCCATTGAGTAGATCTAGAACTAGAATGGTGTGGGAGCATATTGCATATCCGAGACCAATCTTGGGACAAGCTAGGTGGAATCTTTCAACCACTGAATCATCCTCTAGGGTTTGTTAAGTCAAAACCCTCAAAACCCCCAATGTCAGGCTCACTAGCTAGAAGCCAGATATGAAAATATGATCATACATGAATGAATGAGTAGAGACCCTTGTCTTTACTTTATACTTTTTGGCTCACCTTGTCCCTCTAAAGTGACTTTCATTTTATTAATATTTATTTAATTAATTAAATCACTTTAATTAATTATTTAACATTTTTACCTCTAAAAAGCGCCTTATCTCTCCTTGTGGCTTCCCTGTCCACTGAAAGTCACTTCTAGCCATCCCATCCTATAGTGTTTCTCCTCCCAATTCCAATGAACTATTACACTGAGAGGTTCCTCCAAGTAATGTGCCCAAAATGACCTCTTCAGTGAATTTAATTGACTTATAGCTCAAAATAGTCAAAATCATGGAAATCATCGGAAATCAACGAAACCAAAGCCAACCTATGTGGAATGGCTCATAATGATGAGATATGATGAGAAATGCAAGATGGACCTCACAATGCCTCTCAATAACCCCTGTACTTGCTCTGGTCATCATAAACCTTTGCACTGTGATGATGTCCCAAAGTGGGGACATTATAGTCCTCTCTGCTAGAAAATTGCTTGTCCTCAAGCAATAACCAAATCCCTCCAAGTAAAATACCAGGATCCCATGTCCACCTGTGAGATACATAGTATAACCCATGCAAATATGAACATTCACACACTCTACCCCCTGGGTACCATAACAAGTCATGAACTGCTAACCCATGGAAAGCATAATCCTGAAATAAACCATCTCTGTGAGTCTCTTGCATATGACACATGGCTTCATCTCAGAATGAGTCCATCCTCCAAGTCTCTACCAAGATCCACATGACCTCCATCAACTGCACATGCTTATGCCAGAATGAGGTGTTGCAAGACCTATGTGAGACACCCGCAAGTGATGTGCTCCTCTCAACATTGAAGCTCAATGGAAAGTTATAATAACTTTCCCCTGTAATGGTCCACTCTCCCCTGTCAGTTAGTGAAATTCTCAATCATGCAATCCCTGGGTCCCATGCTAATCTCTATCTAAGATCACCATGCTGGCCCTGCACCACTCTGACCATGATTGTCTTCCCCCTACATACATATTAGACCCTCCTCTCCTGGATCCTCAAGCTGAAATAATAGTGACCATCGGACCTGTTGTCTTGAAAATGTACATGTAAAGACATCTCTATAGGGGAAGTACATGTCCACCCATCTCCATGTCTGATCATGATAACCAAGAGTGAAAAGATGTCTCGCTCCATTGGAGAAATCCATGTAGGCCCACTCCAAACCAACCCATGGTAGCATATGTGGCTCTCTGGCACAACCTTGGTCACCCTATAGTAAGACATCCTGCTAGCCAAATGAACACCTGGATCCCATGGTGAACTTGGAAGTTTATCACTTCCAACCTCCTCTAACTACCCTTGTGTCAGACTGATCACTATCGGAAGCCCTCTATGCTCATATACTATCATCTGGCTTATGGTGCTCACCATCACGCACCAAGTCTTAGCTGACTGCCTATGAAGATCCACCTCTATCTTGCTGGATGCTATAAAAGTACTCCTATCAGGTGGTCTCGGCCTAGCCACTCCCCATGTCCCCAGCCATGGCCTATCCCTCCTCATGTTGTTGTCTAAGGTTAAAGTGTCGGGAAGGGATAACAAAGACATCTGTAGCTGACCATAGGACTGAAAAATACTGCCTACCTCAGTCAACCCCAAGGACTTGACCAAGATCTCATCTACCTGTACACCTGATAATTGCTCACCTGTAGCCATCATAAAACCCCAACCATCAGATACAACCAGAAGTAACTCTTCCAACTGCTGGTAAACCAATCTCCATCTCCCATCACCCATGCAACTGCTGAAACGATGAAGGTGAGATCTCATAGCCATATGTTGTTGCAAAGGAGTGACATATGCATGCTCCCCTAAGTGTGTCTCCTCCCTGCAAGGTAGTACACCCCTCTGAGTCCCACCATACATCTCGGCATGTACCTATGAGCTATCACTTATCACTGTATGCTCTGGCATACTCATGTCGTCTCCCGTAGACTCATGGTGCATCATAGATCTTAGGCATATTGCTGGATCAAACTCTACATGGAGGTCAACCGCTCTCATAACACAAATGAAAGTGTCCTCCATCAACTAGTGCTCCTCTGCTAGATCACCAACACCCTCTATCAATGTGACTGAATGATACATCTGAGTGTCCACTAAGAAAGATGAAATGGATCTCCGAAAAATATCCTCATGAGACTCATCTGATCTAAACTCTGATTCTTGAAGGGTTGTCTATGTGCCTCTCAAGAATCCTCGAGTGCTCTCCAACTCCTGAGTGAGTCGGTCCATCTCCAACTCCTACCCACTCAGAGCCTCATGATACATATCACCAACCCTCAACAGGTAATCTCTGTCAGTCAACAACTATTGGTAGTCGGTCCTCATCACAGATACTCTCTCCCTGAGAATATAAAAGTCATCCATGTCGAATCCCTCATCTGCACTACCATGTGCCACTGATGCCTCCCAGCAATAATCGGCCACCAATGCATGTGTGTCATCAAAATGTCTAGTGGTTGTCATGATCATAGTCTCACTAAATATCAACTGTGCTACTAAGTGGTGTGACTCCTGATCATGGTCATGATGAGGTGCCACCTCATATCCCTCACTGCTACTGTTAGTCCTTCTAATGTCAAATATGGATTCCCCAAAGACACTCTTTGAATAAGATAACATGCTGAACTGCCCACTGTCTATTGTGTTGTTGGGTACTCCTGTATGCCACTGCACCCCATCACTAGATGTTATCTCCCCCTGAATCACATTGTATCCTGTATGGGTAGCCGTATCCTCCTGTGCACTCAACCTACTACTATCATTTGCGCCTGGATCCCATATAGATGTATCCATACATGTGCTATGGTCATCCTGACTGCTAAAGAGTGCATCTTCATCAATGTAGGCCGATCCTAGAAATGAGTGTCCCATAAACCTGTCAGCATCCACAATCTACTCAACTAATGGAGTCTCCAAAAACTATGAGTCAATCTCCTCTGGCTGATCTGTATGTGTAAGGTCCACTGTCTGTACTCTCTGTAACTCCTCCTGGATCGGTGGATCTACATGTCTGTGTTGTGCATCCCTCACACAAGTCTCATCAACCCTATATGACATGCCACTAACCTCCTCATGTGACGTGTCTATCAGAGGTGTCTAGAATGATGACATATGTGTCACGACCATCATAGGAAGCTCATCATCTCTAGGTGCTAGCACATGTGAATCCTCACTAGTGTCACCACTCTGCTAAGGTGTAAGGTAATCAATGGTATGTGATATGTCTTCTGAGACACTGGTGTTATCGTCCTGTCCATCTAACTGCCTATACGCCACACAAGGGTCATCCTCCTCCTCAAGCATGCTAGTAGCCTCATCTGTTGTACAAGAGTCACTATTGCTAGCCTCTGTGCAAGAGTCAATATCATCATCAGACTACTTCAGATAAGACTCAATCAATCCACCCTCACATGACTCATCATCACTGTCCTCTCGTACTTCAACAATATGCTTCTTACCCTTACCCCTACACCTATGATCAGGTTCCCAAGGCACCTTGCAAATGTAGCAAAGTTGCATGCTCCTACTGGTTGTGGGGTTTCTAATGGGCATGGGGGTCCTCTAAAAGGCCTCTCTGACCATTCTGATTTCCTCCCTTACCTTGACCCAACTTGCAATCTTCTTTTTGTTCCAACTAGGATTTTTATAGGATAGGAACCATTGGAATTTTAATAGACCCCTGAAATTATTGATGGTTTCATATTCCTTCGCACACTCCTCAATCCTGTTAACCATATCCATATTCATTGTAACTCTGCTAATCCCCACTGGTTGGAAGGAATATAAGCTCTGATACCACTATAATGATCCCAAGCCATTATGGCAGGATCATCACGGTTTTGGTGTCTTTTAAAACTTTTTTGGTTGTGGCATTTCATCAAACACTTCGTTGCCCTACTTGTTTAGATGTTTTAATTGATGAATGGCCTCTTGATTTTGGCCTTAGGGTTTACTGATGTGTTTATATGTGTGTATGCAGCTATGAAAAAGAAGATATAACCATGGAACATACCTCAAGCATATGCAATATGATAGACAAGCCAAAACATTCCAAATATGATTATATTCATGAAATAGAGAAACCTACTACAATGAAGATGTCGATATGGAATGCTCAACAGATGGCTCCAAGATAGAAGTATGAGCTGCTACAAAAATCTCCCGACAATACAAAATAAGCCTCGAAAGGCAGGATAAGAGATGAAGACCAATACCAAGGTAGATTTGGTCGTACGAAGTGCAGAAGCCCTAACTGAATGTTGCCACGTCTTGCTGGAATGCGGAAGCTCCTCAATAATTCGGGCCTGCTACCAAAAGTGTCCAATCACCCCAAGAAATATGCCAACTGATAGATCGGGCAACTGTAAGTAAAACCCAGGTGCCCAAATCTCCAAAGTCACTCTCAAACCCTATGGATCTGAATGGTGCGCCCCCCCTAGATGGCTGAAACCCTAGATAATTCAGCCTGGGTGAATTAGGCCTCCAAATCTCCTGAAACTCTCCACAATGATAGATCAGGCAATCACAAACCCCTGGAAGAAGTTTCAAGATCATATATGAGGTATAGCCTCCTAGATCTGCAAATCATTGAATCACCAAATCATCCTCTCTCTCCCAAATCCATCCCAACCTATAGATGATGATCTGGCCATGGTAAATCCTCAAGAATGGATTAAATCTGATGTCCAAATCCCTACAATAAATACCCAGGTGATAGAATCTCCAAAATCCCTTCCAATCACCTGTAATGAATCTCTCTCTAAGAATGGTGCACCCCCCCTTGCTGGAAACCCCCAACTGGTGCGCCCTCTCTCTATCTTCACAAGTAACTGATGTGGAATCCTCCTGCCACTGAGTAGATCTGGAACTAGAATGGTGTGGGAGCATATTGCATCTCCGAGACCAAGCTTGGGACAAGATAGGTGGAACATTTCACCACTGAATTGTCCTCTAGGGTGTGTTAAGTCAAAACCCTCAAAACCTCCAATGCTGGGCTCACTAGCTAGAAGCAAGATATGAAAATAAGATCATACATGAATGAATGAGTAGAGGCCCTTGCCTTTCTTTTATACTTTTTGTCTCACCTTGTCCCTCCAAAGTGACTTTCATTTTATTAATATTTAATTAATTAATTAAATCACTTTAATTAAATAAGTAACCTTTTTACCTCAGAAAAGTGCCTTATCTCTCCTTGTGGCTTCCCTGGACACTGAAAGTCATTTCTAGCCATCCCATCTTGTATTTTTTCTCCTCCCGATTCCAATGAGCTATTACACTGAGAGGTTCCTCCAAGTAATGTGCCCAAAATGACCTCTTCAGTGAATTTAATTGACTTATAGCTCAAAATAGTCAAAATCATGGAAATCATCGAAATGCAACGAAACCAAAGCCAACCTGTGCGAAATGGCTCATAATGATGAGATGTGATGAGAAATGCAAGCTGGACCTCACAATGCCTCTTAATAACCCTTGTACTTGCTATAACACCCATCTGGCTACTCTGGTCATCATAAATCTCTGCACTGTGATGATGTCCCAAAGTGAGGACATTACACTCAACCCCAATTCTCTCATTACTCGACCTACAACAACCTTTTGAGATTGAGACAGATGCTTGAGACTATGTTGTGGGCACAATTCTCACTAAGGACAGGCATCATGTGGCCTATAATAGTGAGACACTATCGAATAATGTCTGTAAGTACCCCACTCACGACAAAGAAATGTACTCCATTGTACAATATTTCCGCTAGTGGAGGCATTACATTATGGGGAAATAGACAGTCATCCACACTAATCATAAGCCTTTGTAGTTCATGCAGACACAGGGCAAATTGCAGAATGACCACCATCAGAAGTGGTCCACATACTTGCAGTAGTTCCATCTCAACATCAAGTATAAGACATGGAGCACCAATCACATCGTTGACTACCTCAGTTGACCTCCATTTACATCACTAACCATGGTGCTACACTCCTGCAGATGTGAAACCTGTAGATGGCCCCAACTCTACGAGGGGGATTCTGACTTTGCCTCTACCTACCATATGTTGGGCTCAAACACATATGTCAATGATTTCCATCTTTAGGGAGAGTTGTTGTACCATTTGGGCCATATTTGTTTCCCATATGTAACGACCCCTTCTTCGTTACGACTACAAGCGAAGCAAAAGTACAATTTTTTTTTTGTGTCTGTGAAAGGAAAGACAATGATGACAACAAGAGTTAACCACACAACTGATGATGAACGCAAGCACGCAGTCTAGGCAACAGGCTACTATGACTCCCCGCACTGGCACAAGAGCAACTGGGTTGAAATGTGCATAGACAATAAGGAGAAAATGACTACCTGCCTGACGCAGCAAGACACACCTACAAGCTTGAAGGACAACATCCCCTCCCGACACATCGACCTTGGTGAACAAGACTAGAACCTTAAGGCGCACAAACCAAGTGCATGAAGGCATTCCGCCCATGCAACTAAAGCAACTTGCCACACTCGTCCACACTCACACAGAATGCACCGACCCCGATCAAGTTCTTGATCGTCGTTATCCATTAGGGTGCACCATGATCCCCTCATTAGGAATCATGCCATCCCTCGGTGATAGACACATCAATAACCTTGGTACAACACATCCTATCTCGACCAAGGACTCTAAATAAATCCAACATGCCAAAAACTTAATACTGAAAGGAAAACCATGCCCATACCCCAACAACAGGTCGACGAAACGCAAGAGGATGACAACAAGGGATGACACAAGCCAATACATGACATCGTCAATGACCCAACCAATCACCCATTCTAAAATAGTCAATGATTAAAATCTATTTTAACATTGGTTACCATTCAAAAAGGGGCACATCTAAATTACAATTAGTCATTAATGCACCCACTAATTTAACATTAAATACAATCAATTTTAGCAAGTCTAAGTAATCAATACTAGAACTATAAACAATAAATACAATCTAACCTCTATTATAAATCAAATTAGCAAGTTTAAAATTTGCAATTTAGTCTTTACTCACCAATTTAATTTTAATCATTATTCAATCTAACTGGGAAATTCTAAATTAATCCAAAATCTCAATCTAACTAGCCATTAACATTAAATAACAACATTAACAATCTTAATGTAGAATGCTACCATTATAACACTTATGCACAATTAAATCTCAACATGTTAGCTAGCTATATTGACCGAACTAACAATACTAGATGTCTATTAACATTAAGAAGGAAACTGCTGACTATTAACATCACTGTAGTAGTTTAACATGGCAATTAACATAACATTTAACATTGCAATTAACATGGCAATTAACATGACCAGTAACATCGCCGTAGAAATTAACATCGTTGTAGTAATTAACATCACCATTAACATAACTGCTGACCATTAACATCGTTGTGGAAATTAATCATTAAGAAGGAAATTGCTAACCATTAACTCACTGTTGCAATTAACATCGTTGTAGCATTTAACATCGTTGTAGCAATTAACATAGATGCTGACCATTAACATCGTTCTCGCAATTAACATTAAGAATGGAAGTGTTGACCATTAACTCTCTGTAGCAAATAACTTGGCAATTAACATGACCATTGAAATCGCTGTAGAAATTAATGTTTGAACGCTGGGTAAACACTCAATTTGAAGGAGAATAAAAAGACAATACAAAACTATAGAAGGATCAACTCATGGTCATTCAATAGAAAAACACAGTCGACATTTAAGGAAATTCGTGTCCATCCAATAGCAAAACTCAACCAACATTTAAGGGAAAATCGTCTCCATTCAACAACAAAACGCAGTCATATTCTTAATGGAAAATCATGGTAATTAACAGGAAAACGCAGTCATCTTCTTAATGGAAAAATCAGGGTAATTTAACAGGAAAACACAATCATCTTCTTAATGGTAAAATTGTGGCAATTATCAAGAAAACGTAGTCATCTTCTAAATGGCAAAATCATGGCAATTATCAGGAAAACATAGTCATCTTCTAAATGGAAAAATCATGGAAATTATCAGGAAAATGCAGTGATCTTCTAAATGGAAAAATCGTGGTAATTAACAAGAATACACAGTCAACAATATACACTACACTAATAAGGGGACAACACATTGTTACACAAGTTAAAATTCGCGGTAGTTAACATGAGCTACTCCAATCGATGAAATAATATAATTTCGTGGTAAAATACTGGGGAAAGCGCTGTAAATTCTGTGATAAAATGCTGGTGAGTTCAGTAATAAGACTTTGTAACTCAGGGATAAAAACGCTGGTCTATTGGTCAATTTCGCAGAAATAATAACATTCAATAAATCCAATCGCTGAGGTCAAATAGTCAAAATTGCACTGAGGTAAAAACATCCAATTAATTTAATGTGCTAAGATTAACCATTCAAATAAGACGCCCATAAGTAAAATTCTTCTTATCCAATACACACTAGCTGTCTAGAACAACAAACGTGTAGCTTTTTCAAGCACCTGGCAATCCAAACAACTGACCAAAAATAAAAAGGGGCTTGCTGGGCAAATTTCACCCCCAAGTCAACGAAGTGCAGTTGAAGAAATAGCAATCGCTAGGAAAACAAAATGAGATATTAAAACGCAGAAAAAGTCCAGCAAGATATAAAAACGAGGTAAAAAAAATGCCGAGGTTAAAGAAAACTTTGCCATCAATCAAATTTTGCAGGGTTAATTAAACGCATCAGGGTGCAAGACAAACAATCAACCAAGGAAAACAAAAGAGGTAGACGGCTGACAGGAACATCCTTCGCTCATCATCCACGCACAAAAAAGTAGGGTGTTGAGATCCATAAGTCTATTAACGTCGAAGCGACAACTGTAGATCAAGCTCCTAGCCGACTGCTCAGGCGTGGACTGAGGATCTAGGGATGAAGGAAAAAATAAATTGCAATCATCACAATCAATAAAACATAAGACAATCAAGACATGCAGGGATCAAAGGCCATGGGAATCAATCAACCTCGAGCTAAAGGCTAAGGCAATCATTTTCCTTACCCAATTAACATGAAGAACTAAAAGCATAAAACATACTAACAATCTACCATGCAGAAATAAAGGAAGTGTATCGTTGCCCAATCCCTCGCTCTGAGTTGATGTCCCGCGTGCTTCGTGCAATTCCTGCTTTCTAATCAATGAAACTTCACCGGTACCTCCCAACCAACGCTAGGGGTGCTCTTCTTCCCCCTTAGCCCCCTAAGCCACAAAGGGGCCACGCACACTAACCAGAGAATCAACTAGCTCCCAACTCGCCTCGCAAGGTTGAGCTACCACTCCTCACCGAGATGGGTATCCCAACTCCCACAAGCTAAGTCAGTCAAGTATATATTTTTGTAGCGTAATGTTACACAAACAGAAGAGATCCATCATCCTTCTCCTCCCTCCATTATATAGAGTTTCCAAGTCCTTTACTTTCCCAAAATCCCATTTAATTTAATGTTTAAAAATTTAATTCATAAAAATCCTCCCCGTACAAGTGTCACCCATCCCCTTCATTCTTCCAAAAATTAATTTCATTAATTAATTAATTACCCTTATTTCCCTCACTCACCTAAAGGCACTCCTAGAATCGCTCCTAGGTGTCCCCATATCCCCTTACAAGTTCTAATGACTTTCCCCCTTGTTAATTTACTAGTTGAGTTTAAATTAGAAAGTTTTTAAATGCTAGATACCTTAGTGAGTTAGACTATTTGCTTTTCCCCTTGTGTTTCCCCTTTATTTTTATGTTTCCCGCTTTTTCCTAGTTTCCTAATTATTTTAGATTTCCCTCTTTCCCCTTTTTATTTAAACTCAAAAGGCATGTGCGGAAACTTACCCTTTTTCCCTTTTTCCTTTTAATGAATAAATTTTTAATTAGCATAATATAGTAAAACAAGTATTTCGCCTTTTAAGATTATCATTATTATTGATCATATATA
>SNQJ01S0044214.1:35810-49949 GCA_010110895.2 Picea sitchensis
ATTTCATCCCTTTGTCGAGTGAGAGCTTGCTCAAGCAACAGACTGATAGGATCATCTGCTCCATCATTTTTATTTTCTTCCACCATTGAGGGTTTCTTGGGTGTGCGAGAGCGATTGTCCTTAAGAGAGACAAGCTCGAGACCCAACTTACTATACTTAGACCTCATCGGGGACATGCACTGAAAACGATCAAGAGCAACCTGCTCTGATACCAATGATTTGGATTATTTTCGGCACGAAATGAGAGCGGAGATATAACACATAAATATTTAGAGATATTGCAAGAGAGACAACAATATCACAGAGATATAGCAGAAATAAAACAAGAGTCACAGATATACAGTAATACATGATTTCTATTAACGAAATAAATGTACAGAGATTGTAAAATACAGAGTGAAAGACTCGCTAGAATGGTGGTAGCTTATCTCTGAGAAGAGATGTGACGGCTACTCGTATCCGTGAGAAGATGGTTACATTGAGGCTCTGAAGGCCTTTTTACAATAAGCAGGAATGTCAAAAGCCCTAGACATCCACAAACCTAACTCTAGGAGATGAAGCACCAAAAGTCATGTGGGCCCCATTTGGGTAAGTCGGTGCATCAACTTCCTAGGGTTGTAACTTTTGCATACGATCTCCGTTTTAGGCATATGATAGCTCGTTGGAAAGATATATCCGAGAAATACAACTTTTGGGTGAGCAACATCAATTTATGATCCATGTTGCTCCCTGTTTTCTCAAAAACCATCGTTTAGGGCCTCAAAATGGCCTCGGAAGTTAAAAACTGCTAAAAATAATAAATTACCAAAATTGCCAGAAACATGTTTTGGGCTAGTGGGTGGCCACCGATATCTCCCTGGATCACCTTTGCCCTACTTCAAAGGTATTTTAGTTTTAAATTTGTGTATAAAAACTAATGTTTAATTTAAAAAATAAATATATATATTTTTTATATAATAAAAATAATTGTTTTTCTCAATTATAATTAACTAATATATTTGAAATTTTGTTTGATCTTTTACATTTTTCAATGTTTGAAATTAATAAAATAATTAATGTACACTCTCCTTTTTTTCTTTTGCGTCAAGTGATGGCAGTCCTTTTATGTATGATTTGTGTTTGTTCTGTGACGTTATAAGTCTCAGAATTTCACACGAACCTGGATACATGTTTGTTGATCACATCAACGTACCCGAATGATTGTGTGTGCATTCACATAGAGATTAACCGCAAATTAAGACTTGTTTATGTATGTTATATTTTACAGCACAGTTTCAATTTCTTACTTTTTTTTTACTTTTTTTTTTGTTTAATCAGTGAAATAACTAAAATTATATTGAAATAATTTTTTTACATCAACATCACATCAGAAGTAAGATAGACCGATTCTAAATACCATCCTTCGCTAGCAAGAATCTAAAGACTAACAAAACTTCTCCGACAGTTAGATTCTCATTCCTAAAAGGAACGAGAAAATATAAAAACTGCATCCGAATCCAAGTCAAAGAAACTCAATCAGAGATATGCGCAACAGGAACAGTCAATTCCAGCATAGTACCAATCCCCACTATATCAATTTTTTTTTAAAGAAATAGGGGGCCCTTCCCTTTTGCCATCCCAAGTAAAAAATAGCAATCTCCCTTCTGGCGAAACAAGAGCTATTTTTGAAAAGTTATCAGCCTCTTCATTAGATTCTCTGTAAATGCGCTGAAATATGGTGTTTTAGAAATTTCCTTTAAGGGATCGAATTCTGCATTTCCATCCTTTGATTTTGGTAGCAATAAGATTGCCCTTTCATTGCATCCACTCGATAACAACCTTTGAGTCCCCCAACATCTGAAAACGCTGAATATCCAGATGTTTGGCCAAAAAAAGCTTTGCCCACACACCAATTAACTCAACCTTCATATTGGAAACTGCTCCACAATTAAAGATCCACCTTATATCCGTGACAAAAATTCTTTTTATAGATCTCCCTGCACCGCAAGTTGCTCCCTCGTTTGTGGCCGCCCCATCAAAGAATGCCATCGAATATCCATCCAATCGGGCGAACGAGCTTAACCTTAAGGTTGGCTGTCTATGATCAGACCGGTTGTATGTTAGGCTGTTTAATGTTCTGTGAGTCACTACAGAGGGTGACGGTTTAATCTCTTCAAACAGAGATTTGTTGCGCTCTAGCCACAGGTGCCAACAGATCATAGCAGGGAGGCTTTTAGGAGCGCCTTTGTTCTGCAACCAGGACTCGATAGCTATAGATAGAGTTTGGCCATTCCACTTCAACTCTAAATTCAATGCTGACAAGCAAGATGACCATACTGCCAAAGTGAATTGACAGTGTATGAAAAGATGCTCGATATCTTCATCATCCTTTTTAGCAGATTCCGGGACCCAGCCAACCCTTTTTTTTTAAAGTTTCCCAAGTTAATATACAATGTTCCGCCACTAGCCAGAAGAAGAGTGCAATTTTTAATTGCATATGTCATCTCCATAACTTTGTCTTCCACCCTGTCTGTACTGGATAAGGCTGTAATGAAAATAAGGCGTTACAGCAAATTTTCACCGATATCTTGCCCGATGAATCGCCTCCACTCCAAATAAGCCTATCCGTTTCTTCTGCTTGAAGCTCAATCCCAGCTTGATTTAGTCCCATCGTATATGTATCCCATTCATATGCCTGTGCTCCCATTAAACCCAGTTCATCGCTACGTTTCCAGTTCTCTGTCCCGAAAATCAAAATCGTGTCAGTAGATGATTGCGTCAAGCAGGACACTCCCTTTTCTTTTAAACTGTTTATAAGTCCCTCAGAGAGGCTAAAACTATCTCCCATATCCATTATCCTATCTCGGCCCACCTTCACTTGTATGTCCGAACCACGTAGCCAACTTAGCCAGTTATTGATGACCGGAAGAGCGCGCCTTAAGCTTGTCCAGATTTTAGAAGTAGGTGGCTTTTTGTGTGAGCGGTGTCTAATCCAATCTACAGTGTCTAATCCAATCTACAGTCGAGGAGTTATGTAAATACTTCTCCAGATCCAATCTACAGTGTCTAATCCAATAACCCTTTTCCAGATGCTGGGATGATTTATAACTCTCCATAGTGTAGCAGCATTCAGTGCCAAATTGAAAAGAGATAGATGACGAAACCCCCATCCTCCAAGCTTTTTCGGCCTGGATAGAACCTCCCATCTACAAAGATGGAATTGTTGATTATCCGCAAGTCCTGTCCATAAAAACTGAAACATTAATTTCATGATTTTATTTAAAATCACTCGGGGAAGGGCTTCCAGGGTGATCCAGTAGACATTCTGTCCTTCCAGCACAGATTTTAATAAGATATATCTCCCTCCCAGTGAAAGCCATCTAGTTCCCCAATGATTGATCTTGTTTGATACCCTATCTACCATCCACTCCCAATCTGAGGCACGATGTGTACCTGTCTTTAAAACATAACCTAGATACCGGAAGCCCTTGGATAAATCGCTGCAAGTGTAAGGCAGAAAAGATTTATAAGTGATTAGCTCAAGATCATAGATTCCTTCATGATGTATAGAGGATTTCTTTTGGTTCACTGTTAGCCCAGAAGCTCTGCAGAAGAGGCTAATTAACCTAGTAATCACTTGCCATTCCGTTATGCTGCCCTTTGATAAGATGTTACATATCACAAATCTTCCTTAAAATTTGCATGAAAAAATTATCAATTATGAATGTTTTAATGTTAAATAATTAATTCAGAAAAGAAAAAAAATTGCCATAATAATTTGAAAAATTAAAATTCACTCTTATGTATCTATGCTAAATCTTATTCATGTAATGAAAACATAAACATAAAAATATTATTATTACATTTATATTAATGTATCATACTTTTAATTTTAATTTTTATTATTTCATTGAATTTCTATGAATGTTGCCTAGTAGTTTCATTCTTTACTTGGCAGGGACTAAGCTGCCATGCAACACTTGTTTAATACTAGGGATAGAAATTATGAGTTCTTTATGAATTATTATGAGTTCTTTAATTCAGGTTGGCTCATTTAAAAATCCCTTCTGGGAAATTGCATGGTTTTTTATGAGGATAACAGGACAGGAAACCATGACCAACATCTCCCGAATGATTCTTTACATTCTATATTTTACGGTCAAAGAACATGCCATCTTCGATTGGGGTAAATTGATTTCCATCGAAATCTCTTCCCAATTGGCGCAATACAAGAAGGAGAAGAAATTATTTATATCATCTTATTTGGTTTCCGCGATAGCGCATTGATGTCAGTTCCTGAGATTATCTGTGTGCAAGAAGGTAAACTATGAATTTGACCCGATAACCTTTTGATATCAAACATTGTGGAGGGACAAGGCCTCCCAACATTTTTATGAATTTTTTAATGATTTTGTCTCAGTTTTTAAAGATTTGTTGTTTGGAAAGAATGCTCCCCGGATGCCTAACCAGGTGAGTAAGTTCCTGGATAGGAAGGGGACACTAGAACCAATGGAAAATTATAACGTTATAAGGATTTTTGGATCTAGGGAAAATCCTTCCTTCCTTCCATGCCACATATCTGACAAAATGCTTGTTGATGAAATAACAAGGCAATACAACTACGGGTTGCATTTTTTCCATGAAAAAAGAAAAAAAAAACAATTCTTACCTCTTCCTTGGAAAGTCAGGGATTTCATATTCAGAAATATGAACAAGATTCATGAATTCGCGAGCCGCTTCCACAACCTCAATTTAAAATATGCTGAAAAAGTAAAAGGGTTCGACCTTAGTGGTATTTTTGTAGAACATCTATTGGTTGTTGGTTTCAACAATTCTTTCATTAATACTATTCTGAATGAAGACAGAGACAATGCTTCAGGCACTCCCACTCGTGACACCAGTGACATGGAGAAAATACTCAACACCAATGAGTCATACAAGTAGAGAGGAAAAGGTCTGGGTGAGAAAAATGCCCAATCTCCGACTGTCACGCCAAAGAGTACAACATCTCGGAGCAACGCTCCAACAGCCTACTAAAGTAAGAAAGTATCCCACAATTCTTCAGGCGGAGGAGGAGATAAGAACCCTCCTTCCTGAAAAATTGAAAGTTCCCATAAACTTCCCTTGAGGAAGAAAAGAAAAAACATTGTGCAAGAAGAGGAGGGACCTCGAGGAGAAAGTGATATCCATGACCTCTCCCTAGAGGATATGGAACTCGAAATTGAAATTGAGAAAGTGTTCTCCAATGTCGACCAACTAGAGAACACTGCTCACCAGAACCCTCAGATGGAAATAATTGAGACCAAGACCTTCGACGAAGAAGAGTGTTTTGTGTTTTAGAGTGTTTTTTTTTATAGCGAGTCCAAAAATTTGATTATTGAGAAAATAGATGTAAAGAATAAGAAGGGGAAATCTCATTCAGAGATTAACCTACGAAACATGCAACCTTCCCAAATTTCCTAGATACACCGAGCAACTGGAGATTCTCTAGAAAATTCTATTGGAGGCCTTGAAGCGGAGAATGTCAGGTTAAAGGAGCGAATCAAAGCCTTGGAAGAAGATTTAATGCCCCTTCCAGTACTTTCTAGTCCTTTAGCAATGATTGAACCTACCACACCTGCGACAAAATTAAAAGGATCAACAAGCCTTCTCACATCAGCCCGGGGCTATGTGGCAAATAATATAAAGAAAATAATGGAATTAATAACAGAGGCTTGGGAGATTTCAAAGAGCATGGTCTCTTTTGGAATGAGAGCACACGATTTTCATGAATATTTGTAGGTAGATTTGAAAAATGAGGAATTTTTCTACCTCGATGTGGTTGTACAATTTGGTGTTAAAGTTACCAATATGACATAATTGAGAAGAAGAGAGGAGGATCTCCCTTCTCTGAACCGGATAAAAAAACTGAACGCATGCTGGAAGGAAAAGGTTAAAAACCTTAATATTATTATTCAATCATGCAACCGGGCCATAACCAGAAGAGATAAATTATTCAAGAAGCTAACTGAGATAGATCTAGCTAGCAACACCTATGAGTTCCAAGACCCCAAATTGATACTCAACTCGTTGTTCTTAACCGAGCAAGCATTTGATGAACAAGTTGAGATCTTTAAAGGGTTATCATTTGAAAAATTCTATGGCATTCTTGAATATGGTGAAGATGACATGGAAAACTGGCTAGTTGATTATTTGATTAAAAATAAAGATATTGAAGAAGCTTTTCAAAACATTTCTATTGATCTAAGGGACTTGGAAGGTGAAATATTCAATATAAAAATCCGGCATGAAATCAACGTGGCACCAATGAGGAGCTACATCGAGGAGTGGTTTAAAAAGGTTGTTGACAAGCTTACCAATGAAGGGAAAATGATGGTTGAGACGGTTCCTGTAACCACTGAGGAGAGCCATTAAATGACATCAGCGATCAAGTGAAAAACCATGAGATACCATCATAGTAAGTTCATATTGATCACATCTTTCTGTCTTTATCAATCTCTTCATCCAATTACTCCACCTCTTTAAATAGAAATGTTTAACCGAAGACTAATATTTTCCTTTTTCTTCTTTCCAGGTCTTGTTGCCTTCCGCCGCCCACTTTCTTCTTTCTACGAGCTTCATTCTTATACATATTTTCTTTATGGTCCATAGGAGCCCCAATCCCAGTCATTATGACAAACACATTTTAATTTCAAAGAATATGTATTGAACTATATATTTTTTAGAAATTCCAAGAGAGCTATTTTGGGAACAATCTTGATTGTACTTTGTAACTAAGGTTTTCTTAATATAAAGTATTTGATGTTGATCTATCGTTATCTCCATTTGAGCTACCCATGTACTACTCTGTCAAAGTTCTCTTATGCATGCAGATCATTTTATTTTAGTTTTTATGCGATCAGAAATATTTTTCCCTACTATGATGGATGTGAGGAAGTTCTGTTTATTTTCTTTAAATGTATGAATGTTTGTGTTTCCTGGTTCATTCTTAGGAACTCTCTTTTTAAAAGAAAAATAAAAATATTTTCCATTTTTTGTTATATCTATTTTACTTTCCTTTGACATAATTTTTTAAAAGTCCCACATTTATAAATTTTGGACAAATGAGTACCAATTCTATAAAAATGCAAGAGGATTTGCATCTTAGTGAGGTTGTTCTTTCGGTCCTAACAGATTCAAGCATCAACAAAAACCAACTCTTAGTTTTTTTTTATTTTTTTTAATTTCTTTATTTTTTTAATGTAAATTTTAAAAAAGTATAAAAACAATTTTTAATCAATGTTTTAAAAGCCAATTTTGAGTTGTTTATCGACGATGGTAGTTGTTGTCGAGGCCACAGTTTCAATTAAGTGATAATTTAACTCCAAAAAAAAAATTGGTGCTACTGATAGTATCGCTTTTCGATTCAAAGACCAATTTTAAAGTCTTTGTCCAAAGTGACATAAGTTTTCAATGCAACAGGTCTGAATGAGTCCAAATTTTAACCAATGCAAAAAAAATGGTGCTATCGGTAGAATTCTTTTCAGAGGTCCCATTTTTTACCCCGTTTCAAAAAATGGTGTTACTGATAACACCATTTTTTGAAATGAGGGTAAAAAATATGACCTTTGAAAAACGAAAACTCTGGAGAGTTTTCATTAAGTTGGTAAATATGTTAATATCATCATATATAATATGTGAGAGTCCTATAAGTTTGATGGACATATAAACTCTATAAAGATTTCAAATCAAAGGACTCTCAACCATTTTGGATTTTATACTCACGTTCTATTCTTGGCATCTTTGAATAAAATAAATCCTAGGTATCCCAACCATAGAAAAATGAAACTAAAACATATGAATTATTGGACTCGACCATATTCTCACATATGATCGTGGAGTACCAAGGAAATTACTAGCCCATTACTGGCCATCATCTATCAACGCTCTTCTCAACTTTTTCTCCGAGTCTCATTTTTTTTTTTTAATTTTGTTCTAAACCTTAAACAAAACTTTTTTGTTTCAACTTATAATATTGATAAAAAAAAAAGTTGAAAAATGAAATTTGTCTGATATTAAAATAAATAAATAAATTTCGATTGACTTTTATGTAAAAAAGTTGAATAATGAAATTAAAAAAAAAACTAAAAAATGAAATTTATCTCATATAAAATATAAAAATAAAAAAATCGGTTGAATTTTATGTAAAAAGTTGAATAATGAATTTTATTTGCCATTGACTTCGATGTATAAATCTATCTGTCTAAGCCAATATATTCACTTAAATTATTTTTTCTTTATTAAATTATTATAGAACCGTGTTACGATATTTAAGTATAGAAAAATGAGAGTAGGTGGGAATCATCACTATTACACGTGGTCAAAAGATTTTAAAATAAGTGTCATCTAGATTTTTAAATGCTAAAGGGATCCAAGGTATTTCAATGCATTTATCAAAACAAGAGCAGCAAAGCTGCATAATACTGCTTCCTAACATTTTATTTATTATTGTATATAGTTAATAATAGCAATAAACAGGTTAAACTTAGATAGTTTAACTATTGATATATTACTATAGATAGTTTAACGTAATTATTTTATAATAATAACCTCAGGCTCACCATAATAGATAGTTTAACTATATGACCATTAACATGAACATGGTTAATGGTTCATGTGATTTAATCATTTTACATTGACATACATGCTTGAGGTGGTTTCTTCCCAACCCTTTCCTCTAGAATCCAACCCCTTTTATTCATTTTCTTTTGTTTTTATTTTATTATTTTTAAATGTTTATGCTGATTAGTATTAGTATTTTTATTTTTTTATAAAAATAATAGAAAAAAATTTCAAAACAAATCAATATTATAAAAATTAAAAATCATTATCTCTTACCCATCTCACATAAATATCACTTCTTGTTTTCAAAACACTTCTAATGGTTAATGCAATACGGTAAACCCTGCCTTACGGTAAACCACGATAATAGTCCCATGGCTACATAGAACTCATGGGTTTTCGATACATAGAACTCATGCAATATGGTCCTACGTGGCCTCGGCAATAGAAAAGCCCGCCAAAGTTCTTAGCGCCAACGCTCCGCCACATCATCCATTAGCCACGTAATCCGTTCCTTGAATACATGGGAAACAGTGTGCATTTGCTGCACCTACTCCCAGACATGGTGTTTTTGAAAAATAAAAAAACTGTATCAACCTGGGTAGTTGCAGGTCGCGAGTTCGATCCCTCTGGTCTGCAAAAAGACCAGAGAAATATGGATAGCATGGAAGAGTCAAGCTCGGAAAACCGTGGCACCATCAGGAAATCATTGCATTCGCAGCTGAATCTGCCGCCCGGAATGTCTCGTAACACATTGTGTATCAGCACGGCAGGAACTCAACCGGGCGGTCAAATGGTCAGTACTCTGTCCTTGGATCACTGGACAGATGAAGCATAGGACGACCCGACAGTACACAGGAGTCAGGTCGCTGCAGAAATCAGAGACCCCGCCAGGAAGAGCGCTATAGTTACCGACGCGTGTTTATTCAATAAATTTGAAATCTAGAACCACGTGAAGGTTCCAATAACACCTTAAACTTATTAACCAATGAAAACTTAGAAAAGTACAAAATTTTATATATCGAAAAATAATAAATTATGTTTCTTATGTTTAACTTTAGCTTTTTTAGAAATCTTTTTTAAGTCAACGTAAATAATAGATAGTCAAAGGAGATCCATCACATAATACTGCCGGAGGCAGTATAATAAGGTATGCGAATTTCCAAATTTCAATATTATTATGAAATAAAGGATTGTGTTTTTTTTAAATTCTGGTGTACAAATAAGATTTTGAAAACTTATGAAAAGTAGAACTTTTTAAGTTACATATACATATTGTTTTAATATATAGAATTTAAGTAAGAAAGTTTAAAATAACCAAAAGGAATGGTATAGTAATGAGTATCTTTCCTCTTTTGATAAACCTTTGGTGATTCTTTCTTTGAGATGTTGATATTATGATTATAACTAATGCATTGGTTACATGTTGTGAGGTGGTGATTGTCAAGTCATCCACCAGTGTGCCGAGAGGGTCAGTTTATTTGATGATCCCATACCTACGAGGGAGAATATTTACAAAGTAATACCATATGGGTTGGGGACAACTCAATCATCCATAAATTCCAATGGTCTTTTTTCCCGGTGAGACCATATAGAAAAGGCCATAGTTCCTGATATAGAGTTGTAACACTGAAGTATCGAAGAATTGGTAGAGTGTTTCTCGTTGGTGGTGTTGTGGGATTGAACTTCAATGTCTGGGGTTGCATACCTGAGGGAGGATAAGGAGAGATTTAGGTCTTGTAACACCCATGTTTTCCCCAACTTGTAATTAATCATTACTTATGATTACCATGTCATGGCATGTGAACAATGTAAATGTATTATTGTTTAAATTTCCAACAAATGACTATGGGGGGGAAGCCTTGAAGTACTGGCCATGATACCACTATAGGAAAGAGTGAGGAAACCGGTAGAGAGGGTTTATCATGCCAAGATGACCCAATCCTTTTTGCTGAAATATTTGATATGGAATAATAAGCCTCATCTTGATCCCAAGGAAAAATCATTTAATGAGAAAAGGATTGATGGTTGAACAACCAACTACCCCAATGAATGGAAGCATGGAGGGCATGGCTAAGAAGAAAGAAAATTGTTATCCTGAAGTATGACAGAGTGCAGTCTCCCTGCAGGCATAGATTGATCTGAGTTCCTTATGGAAGAAGAAAGAGGATGGGTCCAGAACCTTCCTGGGGGAGGGGAGGCATGCAAGAATATACACGAAGGAAGACATGAAAAGAGAGGAGGATAACAGAGAGGAATACCTTTCCCATAACGGGGCTTGGAGAAAAATCATAGAACTCATGGAAGAGTTATGAGCTAGAGCATAACAGAACAAAGGAGAAGAGTGAACTATCTGGTGGTATCATGGTTTAGAATGAGGGTGGCCAGAGTGCTAAGAGTGAATACATTTGAGCCTATGGTTGGGTGGAAAGGTGAACACCCATAGTCAATTTGGCAGCTATAACTCACAATTTCAGATAAGTGTGACTCTGAATGTTATATTGTCTTTACTGGTTTGTTATAGTATGATCTCATTTGAGCTATATGATGGCATAATATTTTATCTTGTTTAGATGTTAGATAATTGTGACTCTTACGGCTTGGCTGACTAGAAATTTTGAAGTAGAGTTTGAATATTATCTTTTTTTAATGGTTTTCTACTTACTTCTGTAAAAAAAAAGGAGAAACATTAGTAATGGCCTTTAAACGAATTTGGGGAAAACAATGAGTGACCCCTTGTCTAAATATGTGTGTGTGTGTGTGTGTGTGTGTGTGTGTGTGTGTGCTAATCCTCCAAAAGATTGTCCAAGGATAAAATCCATGAATATAGAGTCGATATAGACTCTACAGGACTGTTATGAATCCGTCCATCCCTCAAAATACATTTCCCTATTATAGATTTGGAGCTCTGTAGATAAAAGGTGTTTCCTTCAAATCATTTTCCTTTCCAAGTGACCTCAGGCTCGAGTCCACAAAATTCACCAAATTTTTGGTTAAAGACTTAAGAGTACAACCCTCCAGGGCTTGCCAAATTTCCATATGACCAGAACCCTGGAACTTTGCGCTACGCTCAAAGGGAGCTAAGAATTTTGATCTTCGGGAATTTGAAGGTTCGGAGCTCCGAGATGTTAGAACTTCACGACCTTCAAATCCTTCCAAAGGCAACTCACCAAATCGATAACCTGATGGTTTGACCGACAACTGGCAGTTTCCTATCCGTTTTCGTGGGATATGCTTCATCTTTAAACCCTGACCAACTTTTCGGCCACAAAGTTATGTGAGTCGTCGATCCAAGAAACATTTGATATTTCCTAACCATTGGATATACACTTCAGTCAAATTCGTCGTTGACCTACTCCGGGAGTGAAAATGTGTTAAATGGTCAGAATACCCGAATGTTGAAGTCACGAAGTAACACAAGCTATATATTTGAGGATCCTTTGGGACCATTCTTAACTGTCATATGTGGGTTACAGTTATTCAAAGTTGACCCACTCCGGGCGCGAAAGAGTTTGTAATGGTTGGAATCCCCAAATGCCGAAATTGCGAACCAACGCGAGCCATTGATCTAGGGATCCTTAAAGACCCTTATCGACTGTTAGATCAAACATGATGGAAGGATAAGGTAAGTGGTACCATAGACTGACAACAATAAGTCATCCCTGCTTTATGACCTTTCCGGTAGGTAAACCTTCGAGACTTAATTAGGTCAAGACCTGTAAGGGACACGAAGTCGCGAAATCACAGAGTGGAGAAATATCTCCAACCGTTAGATCAGGGGGAATAATTTGGGAGCGATGTGAGCCTTTTATCCAAGGGTCTGCTGGGATCCTTTCTCAACCATTCTATCAACTAGTGGGAGGACAACATAAGCACTTTGATGAAGTCTTACTTCGAGAGTCCGAAACTTTGAAACTCCGAGACTTTGGGGCTCTGAGAGATTTGACATGTTGGTGCATGGGTCAAATGCTGAAGCGTCTAAGGCTGAAGTATATGGTGGGAGTTCTAGAACTTTGAAACTCTAAGACTTCAGGACTTCGAGAGATTTGAGGATGTATGAAGATGTGTTAAGTACCTAAGCGACGAAGTTTCCCTTGTTGTAGTGTCCAGTTCCAATTGTATGGGTCCACGTACACCATGATGATGTGGCATTCCTGGATGATTCCACATGGCGTCGTGGGATTGGTCACAAGTTAGGTGTGGGACCCCTACCCCTTGTCAATCTAAATCACGTGTTAAAGTTTGGATAAATATCATCCTTCATATATTTAAGGGTGGACTGAACTCCACCATGGATCTCAGTGAGGAAAGAGAGTTCGGTTCTCCATTGATGTTTCAATATCTTCATAAGAATGACTAAGGGTCAAAGGCTAGGGGAATATTCCCTGTAACCCCTCCTTTCACGAACATGTCACTGATAGAGAATGACGAAATGGGTCACGATAGTGCCATGTCAGATGGCATGAGAGAAGTGATGCCATGTGGTGAAGGTGATCGCCATTGGTCAATGATACCCAAAAAAATTTGGAAGGCCATAAATTTCGAACCAGGTCTCAGTTTTGGATAAGATCATAGTCATTCGAAATATCTTGATGAGCAGAAGGAAATGGCATCATCATCCAAGGAATTAAGGGAGTTGTAGGAAAGCGGAAAAATTATACCTCCATCCATTAAAAGGATACTTATGGAGTTGGGTGTGTGACAAATTGGTATTAGAGTAGGAAACAACACTTGGATTGTTTGGGTTGATGGACGAGTCGATTAAAATTTTATTAGAAAAACTTTGAAGGGGGAGGGAACCCTTCCCTACCCTATCTATCAGAGAAAGATTCAAACACTAGGCCTGGATGGGCCAGAAATTAGTCACAGGACTGGTACAACAAGGAAAATACAAGCCTATTAGAAAATTTCCTCTGCGTTGGAAAATTTTAGCTGTTATCTACACCAACCCCTTGGTTGAGGTTTCCTTTTGGAAAATTCTTACAACAAAAAAGTTACAGGAGGATGTGCAGTAGAGGGAGCATATTGTTGTTTTGGTATAATGATAGCTACTTAGGAGTGGGATTATGTTGATAGACACTAATAGTTAGACTTGGATGTGAATGGACTGAAGAGATGACAAGGTTATCCACAAATGTGGGCTTATGAAGCCTATGTTAATTACAATTGTTTATTAAATAAGAGAATTGGCATTGTGGGTATAATTCTCCATTTCTAGAGGCATTATGGAAATATGTGAGGTCTGCTTACTTGACCTGTCATAACTGAAAACATGATATTGGGATAATCTCTTTTCCAGATTAAAAAGGATTCCTATAGATTGATAAAAACCTTCATGAAAGAAGCAGTGGAGTGACATGAGCTAGTTCAAAAGCTCATGGTTTAGCGAAGGGAGTGTGTATCCCTATTAACTTAAGGGAGTTTCTATGCAAGAGGTAAGCTAGTGGAATGTATCTACATTGTAGGCATAAGAGAAATGATTGATGCACGAGGATACGATGAAATGTTTATGGCAAAGACTGAGCATGCATATAACATGCATGGATATATATATATATA
>SNQJ01S0044214.1:76731-101727 GCA_010110895.2 Picea sitchensis
CTAGTTATAAAAATAATTTATTTGATGATGAGTAGGAATTTAGGAAGTAGATTTTCATTCCTGAATCTTAAACTTTTAAAGTATTTTATTATGTTTATAAGAAAAATTTTCAATTTTTTTAATTTTAAAATTATACTCCAAAACCAAATATTAAATATACATAAATAACATATAAATATTAAGTATTTTAGATGAAAATTCTTTATTAATTTTTTTAATGATACATTTCCAAAAAGACTTGCTACTTGTGTCAACTTTTAACCCCGACAGTTTGTATTGATAGATACCATACAAGAATTCGGACTTACAGATAATTTTGTCGAGGATTCTTTAAGGTAAGAAATAAAGATAATTTTGCATGAAAACCAGTACATTTTGACAAATTTCGCTTAGGTTACAGCTTAAAATAAGTTATAAACATGTGACCAAAAAGAGGCGTCTTTTAAGAACGAACAAGTGCCACTGCATGGCCGAGAAGTATTGTGAACATTGAGCGTCCAGAAGTTGTGAGGATTGATTTAAATCACAGAGCTAGTTAATTATAAAAGTTGATTTAATCATCATTGAAGGTAATGTGAATATATAGAAAATAATAACATCTGTTGTTGGTTTTATATTGCACAATTTTAGTGAACATATATGCAACCCACAATACTACATTTAGGAAGTTGAATAGAGAGTAGGAATGGCATGCACTCTAAGCTTTTAGTTTTAATCACAACTTTATGAAAAACATACATACATTATTTAGCACTAGAGGAATGATGATTCTCATGCAGATTTTTCTTTTAAGGATTTTTTTTTGCAAATATGATATTGGTAGGTTGAGAGGCTCTTTAAGTTGTTTTTTTCTTTTTGTAAGTGAGTGCAGGGAGCTATATTACTGTAAAAATATGATACAATAAAAAAAGGGGGGAATCTTGGTCTACCTAGAAGGAAACTAGACCAGGGGTTCCCGAGTTGCGCAAACCAAAAATTATGAGGGGTGGGACTGGTTTGCCACCAAGGGAAACCAACCCAGTTCTACAAAATCCAGTTTGAAAAGGATGACTACACAAACATAATAGCAGAAACTGAGACTGACCTGACAAAGCCTGACATAACTTCCATTAGACTAACAGACCACTAGTCCAGGACGATGATGTGTTTCTTACCCCCATCCTCTTGGCTCTTGTTCTCATCCTTCTAAATCTTGTGGGTCTTCCTGATATGTGCTGGCGCATCATGTCCATTTGTCGGCATGATGTCCATGTAATGGACATAACACAGATACAGGTGGAATTGAGCAGCCAACCGCTCCATCTTGGATTTCTGGTCCTTCTCGACCTCAACTAGAAATTTGGTGATGGTTTCCAAATTGTTGAGGCGACTCGAGATCTCATCCAAATTTTCCTTGTTATCCTTGTTGTCCTCTTGTATGGCATCTTCCACTTCCGAACTCACTTTTCCGATCATCATTTTAGTTATCTAGGCCATCTCCACCGTTTTATGGTAGAGGGTTTCCCTGGGCTGCGTGGCCCCCAAGTATGTTACCTAGTCTGTTTCCTGTGCCAAAGCTTCCCACCCTTTACCTTTGCTCTTTTCTTTTCTTTCCTTTTCCCACCAGGTGATGGTCGGCTTTCCCTTCGGTGCAACTAGAGTTTGGAAGGTACCGTCTACCTCTTTTTCCGCCTTCTCCATTCTTGACACCTGCCGCGGATTGTTCGGGACTTCCTTTCCATGGTGGTTCCTCTTACTGTGCGTGCTCTTCATTTGAGCCATACCACTTGCCCTGTTGAAGCTCCTTTCCTGAATACTCAACCTATTCCTTGCTTCACCAATGATCTTCCTCTCCCTACCCTTATGTCTGTGAAAACCCCTGATGTTGCGTTTCGTCTGATGGAAGCTATTCCTACTCTTCTTATTGGCCTTACCATGCTGCGAGCTTGTCCTTCCACTCATGGTTTGCTTGCAGAGGCGATCTCTCTCATCCTGTATTTCTGTTACGGCTCGTGTGATCATGATGGATCGTCCTTTATCCCTGTGGGGGTCATTGCGCCTGCTCGCTTGAGATCCGTTTGTACTACTCTTCATACCTGTACTTTGACATGGTGGATCAGTTATGGTCCACATCACCTCCCCATGCCTTACGTCATTTGTTGTGTGCAACTTGCTGCCTGTCCTTTCGCACGTGCTTTCCTCGCAACTCTTACTGTCGAAAGGCCTTGCTTCTAATTCTGCGCTTGCTGCTTATGTTGCGCCTGCATGGTCTATGGTGGCCGGGTGTGAAGAAATCATATCTTGCCTGGGTCTTGCATTTTTATAACCCTAATTTGCACCAGACATGCTTACCTGGCATCAGGCCATCTCATATTCCTTCTTTTCCAAACCACTACTAAACAACTCTTCTAAAATCCTATAAGAGAATATTAGAATAATTTGGGGAAGCCTAGGGAGTCGAGATCAACCACTCCAAATCTATGATCTATTTCTTCAACACCAACCCTGCAATCCAAAGAAACCTGCCCAATATTTTGGGTTTTGAATTCAAAACACTCCCAACCAAGTACTTGGGCATCCCCCTGATAGACTGAGCATACAAAATGTCAACATGGGAGGGAGTGATCAACAAGTTACAGGAGGGGGTGAAAAACTGGATGTACAGATCCCTCAACCTAGCGGAGAGACTCGTATTGACCAAGTCAGTTCTGCAAGCAATTATGACCTATATGATGTCTGTTTTTCCAACCCCTAAGGGGATACTACAAAAAATAAGAACCATCCAAAGGGAATTCCTATGGCGAGGAACGGAAACAAAGAAAAAATGGGCCCTGGTGGCCTGGGAGAAGGTCTGTAAACCAAAAAGAAAAGGAGGCATGGGGCTACAAGACCCAGAAGTAACCAACGATACCTACGGGGAAAAACTCTAGTGGTTATGGGTCAAAGAAACTTCTACACAGTGGGTAAACCTATGGAAGGAGAAGTATGCCCCGGACACAAACGAACAGGACCAAATCCGATTTAGGGGCACTAGGGAGGGATCAGCCATCCGGAATCTAGCTTGGCGCAACAAAACCTGGATCCAGACACATAGATTTTGGGAAGTGAGGAATGGAAAAACAACCAAATTCTGGGAGGATGCTTGGCAATAAGAACCCATAATGGAAAATCCGGACAGAGAGGAACTCCAACAGGACATGACCGCGCAAGGAAAAACCATATTCTACCACTACTGGAAATAAGAAATAGATCACAACAGATGGAGAATCTAGGACAATCTCAGTTTGTAAAATAGAGACCAGACCACAACAAGCGTGAAAGAGGTGGAGGAGGAACTGGGGCAAAAGAAAATTGCAGTCTCGGAAGAAGAGGACCAACTGAGATGGGGAAAAAAGATGGCGGGGAATTCAACTTGAAAGAAGTCTGACACTACATCATGGACCATGACCAAGAAGATCCAACGCAACATTGGGATAAGCTTTGGAACAACCCCCAATGCCAAAAATTAAAATTTTCAAATGGTTAGTACTTCACAACCGAATTCTAACTTAGGAAAACCTAAGGAAACGAGGATTCATTGGCCCATCACGATGCCACCTCTGTCAAGCTAAGGAAGAAACAACGAATCAACTCCTTAACGAATGCATCTACACAACAGAGATCTGGGATTGGGCAGCAGGTATCTTTCGACAGTCCAATAGGATCTGAGGTAACATCTACGCAACCATCAATATCTGGAATGAGAATTATAGCGAAAATGAAGAGGTGAACCTTTGTTGGACTCTCATTCTAGGGATGATCATATGGGAAATATGGAAAGAAAGGAACTGGCGCATCTTCAGGAATTAAAGCCTGCCGAAAGGGAAACTCAAAGAAACAATAATCTCCCTGATAAGAGAAATAGTGCAGAGCCGCATTTGCCAGACGGGAAGAGCGCAACTTGTAGGCCAGGACTCCTGAATCCTAGAATCTTTTCACTTGAAATACAGGCGCAACCGCACTCAAGTAAGGCGGCTATCGCAACTCCAAATAAGTGAGCGCAATTGGAATCCCCCTCCAGCAGGGTCCCTCAAGTTGAATTTCGACAGGGTGTCCAAAGGAAACCCAGGAATGACAGGTATGGGAGGGGTAATCAGGGATAGTGATGAAAACATAATCCAGCTGTATGCTGGAAGTATGGGAAACTCAACCAACAACGCTACGGAATTCAGATCCCTGGAGACCGGTCTCGAGATTCTAAGCCGCGAAAGGATGACAAACACCACTGTGGAAGGCGACTCCATGCTAGTTATCAACACAGTGAAGAGACTCCAAAATGGCACCAGAGTGGGAAAAATTCAGAGGCACTGGCGCTTGGCACACTCCCTGCAAAAAATCCAGGAGCATCTACAGACGATGAACACGGTGGAGTTGCGCTGGGTACGCAGGTCAACAAATGGACTGGTGGACAGAATCGCTAATGAGGGGGTTAGCAAGGAAGGACCAGAACTAGACACTACTTAGAGAAACATCCCGAATGGTCAGTTCAGAACATACTA
This sequence comes from Picea sitchensis, assembly GCA_010110895.2. NCBI lineage: Eukaryota > Viridiplantae > Streptophyta > Pinopsida > Pinales > Pinaceae > Picea > Picea sitchensis. The sequence goes on from SNQJ01S0044214.1 coordinate 81,249, forward strand.
CATCCAACTAGTGACAAAAGATTGTGACGGTAGCCTAAGTACGAACGACCACACCGAGGAAGGAGGCACAAGGATAACTGACAGGCACAAAGGATCTAGGTAGAATCCGATTGGCCATCACTCGACCACAAGTTACAATACAGACTCAGACCACACAACAGACGGGGGTACGACACCAATGTCTTGTCAATAGGAAGAAGTACAGGGGTAGTTCGTGGGAAAGTAGAGAAGGTAATCAGTAGGGTGCAAATGCGAAGGGAAAAAGATGTTACCATGGACAAGTATGGATACACCTCACCCAAGTACAGGTATGGGGAGTAACACAGTTGGGTGTACAACGTGTAGGGGAAAGGGTTGGCACAGGGGTTATGGTCGGGTCATCATGAACACACATACTGAGACAGGGAAAAAGGAAGGGAAAGTACACCTCGACGGGCGGACCATGATTGCTAGGACGAGCCCGCAGCTAGGGAAATCCCATAAGAGAAGAAGCACCAAGAATAGATACAGATAGGAAAAGAGAAACTGCAAGAGCTATCACAAAAGCCAGGGATGTGTAGATAGGAACAGGAGGAGAATCAAAGGAAAAAACTACCACAAACTAGTCGAGATGGTAAGTATGAAGAAAACTCATAGTAAGAGAAGCCCCCAAGGGAAAGAACCTCTGACAAGCTCCCGGAGGATTACAAGGATGGACCAAGCGGCTAGAGAAGCCAAGGGAGCCTTTCATACGCTAGTTGAACCAAAGGGAAAGGCGATCATCACCAAATGGTAGAAAGAAATCAATACTCAATGCAAGGGTAAAGCTTGGAAGGAACTGATTCAGGAAGCGGACTGGATAAGGGACCCAGGGGCCACACATCCTAGAGTAACCCTCTACCACAAAACAGTGGAGGAGGCATGGCGAACAAAGATGTTAATAGGAAAGGTGAGCTCTGAAAGGAAAGATGCCAGCCGGAAGGATTATAGGGACCACAAAAAACTGCTTACAGAGATCCTGAGTCGCCTCAGCAACCTAGAGGCCAATACAAATCGGTTAGCTGAGGACCAGAGGGACCAAAAGGAGAAGATGGATCAAATGGAAGCCTAATTCCACCTATACTTGTGTTATGTCCATCACATGGAAATCACGCCAGCGGACCGAAATGGAGCCCCAACCTGTATTAAAAAGACTCGCATGGTGGTCTAGAGGGATGAGAACAAGGATAGGAAGGATGAAGGAAAAAAACATCTCATCATCCTGGACTAGCGGTTTAGCCATTGGTCAGCCTCATGTTGCTTAGCGTAGGGTTAGACTCCTTTTATATGTTGTGTCTTTTTACATATATGTTTTTGTTTAACTTTTCAAAACTGGATATGGTAGGACTGGGCCGGTTTCCCAAGGTGGCGGCCCAGCCATACCCCTCTACTATCTTAGAAAGCACAACTCCAGAACCCCTGGTCTGGTTTCTGTTTTGGCAGACCAGGAAGTCCCCCCTCTCTCTGTATCATAAGCTATCTTAGTAATACAGGAATTTATACTCACTTACAAAAAAAACAAACCAATTCGAAGTTCAATAATTTCTCAACCTCTTCAGACCTGCATAACAAAACCTCTCCTCTTATTTCACCACACATTTACGTGTCCAATAATAATATTATAAGAGATTTATGATATTCACTTCCTTTTTCAAGAATATTTTCCCATCCACCAGTACCATGAATATGCCACCTCTCAATTCACATTTACATGTCCAATAATAATATTATAAAAGATTTATGATATTCACTGGGTTTTATAGGGATATTTTCGCATCCACCAACACCATGAATACTAATGTATTTGGAGAGAATCATATCCTCTTATTGTATAATTTAACATTGTGTAATAACAAGGGAAAGTTGACCTCTTTACCCAAAGTTGTGTAAAGGTTTACCAACTTTTCCCAAGCCTTTCGCACATTAAATATACCATTAATTAAATATACCATTAATTTTAGTTTTTAAAGTTTTTCCTTTATACCATTAATTTTAGTTTTATAATTTTTCCTTTCTTCGTATGCTTTTATATGTAATTACCTTCTTTTCCAACATTTTATAATAATGAAACCTTGTCTTGTTTATCTTGAGTAAACAAAGAGTAATTGAGAGATTTATTATTTAACACAACTAAAATTAATTCTCACTCTATTTTTATAAATACTCATGTAATAACTTATTCCAAATAAAACTAGTTGTTGCATGGCAGTGTATACCTCTTGCTATGCAGGTATACTAAAAAATGAAGTGTACATCTATATTCAATATATGTAAATATTGAATGCGTTTTTCTGGAGGTCATTGTTAACAGGTCTAGGGTAGCCGCAATCATCTTATGATTAATCAAAATCCCAGATAACTTGTCATATCTGCAGATTTGGTGGATTTAAAGTACACCACTGTTGTACAAAAACAACAATCGCAATGATACCAGTAAAAAACTTAGTTAAAACTTTTAATGATATTAAATAACGCTCTACAGGCTGCTATCACCTCTGTAATAAGAGGTTCAATGGTTCTACCAATAGGAATAAAGAAAAATAATTTTAAAATTTTAAAAATAAAAAAAATTTGTAGAACATAATATTTAATCTTGAAAAAAATTAAATTTATAATAATAATAATCTACCCTCTAAATGTATAATAATACCCTTTATTTCATAAATATATTTATATAATTTAAATAAATTCATTAGAATTATTACACATACTCAATTAAATTCCCAATTCAGTTAATCTTACTTTTAACAATTACTAAATGTCAACACCACCTACATCTACCAAGTCGATTTAGAAATTTGATTTAGGGTTAAATACATAAGATTCCCACAACAGTTTAACCATTATTTTGGTTCTATATGCAATATCAATAATTTATAATATAAGTTTTATTTATAATATAAATTTTATACGGACATGATTAATTTACAAAATCTATTGTAATCATTGAAATTCTCCATCTCTTCGTATATTGTAAATGTTGCGAATGAGCCCTCAAATAGAGTAGAATTTAAAAAAAAAAAAAATTAGTTTTGAGTAACAACAATATGCAACTACAAGAATGTAGAAGCCAGGCGTTGGAATCTTTGTGGTAGAGACTGAGATGAATGGTAAATTCTTTAGCAATTGTGGGTCATTATGGAAGAGGAAATGAAAAAAAAAATAAAAAATGATTATTTAATATGATGACTAGATATATTGATGATTCAATTTTGTATGGATTAATTTACCAAAATAAACAAATATGGAATTTTGAGGTGAGAAAAGTTTGGAATTGTGGAAGATATTTCATGTATGAATTAAAGTCTAGTCGAATCGAACTTGATGCTGAGGTTCTTTGAATGATTTCGTATTGACAATTAACAAAATCTTAAAGCTCACGGAATAATGACTTCTGGGGAAGCAGACGTGCCCTTCAAGATTAAACAAGGATGTGAATGAGAATATATCTGTTAAAAACATTGCGACCATGAAAAATCCTCAATCTATTTGGCTGCTTTTACATTTAAATACAGATGAAATCCCTGGAATAGATCTACCCTCCCTGAAACGTTTCCAGATCTCAGAGTCACTGCACATGACCACCTTTTAGCCATTATTGTCCAAAAAAATATGTCGTGGAGCCTCCACTAAGACACACTACCATCGTTGTTGCCTCCTGCTATGGCCGCCCTCTTTAACTGTAGTATGGGCTTCAAGTGCCAAGCAACTAAACTCAATGCAGGTAATTTGACTGTGTGCCTTTCATTTCTCCAGCAATGGAGGCCTTGAAACTTTATATTCTACATTGATATTCATGGATCTTCATATCCATTTTAGTGATGAATACTAATTAAACCCTCTCATACTCAAATGCACCAAACAACAGTTTTCTATATCCTAATACTCATTTGTCACACTTTGGAATCTGGATGCATGCTATTTGAATGGTTATTATATAAGGTAAGTATTCATGAATGACATACCTCTTCCATGAACGCCATAACGAGAATTCCCCACGTCTATAAAGATGGCTCGAAAGATATGGTGACTCAAACCTGCCATATATTGGGGCATATGAGGAGGCGGTTGTAATACCCCAAGGACGTGCCCCACTTATATTATGAATTGTAATCATGTTTTTAGGATGGTGAGCCAAGTGTATATAAGTTGGTGGGCTTATGTGTTTATTAGGCTGGAGAGCCTAGGTGTTAAAGGCCAGGAGCCTGATTTTGTATATGTAATTATGTAGATCATTAATAAAATATAAACATCGTTGCGTGTAGATCGACCAGGAAGAAAGAGTGATGGGGGACTAAGCTTCCACAAGGCTGAGTAAGGGAGAGGGGGCTGAAAGGTTGGAAAGATGAGTTAAGATTAAGGGCTTAAGTCCTTGAGAATAATAATTTATTATTATTCCAAAAGCTGTGTGAAATATATATTTTTATCTTAAGTTCCTAGGAAAGGGAACGAATAATAAATGGAGTGCATGCAGCTCTAGGAAGATAGGTGTCGACCTGGGTGCATGCAGTTATAGCTGAAGAGTTAGCTCGTGTTGGGGTTCTGCCATTCTCCCACCCTCTATCTGAAGCGAGACCTCTGTGATCGACCTCTGCATACCCTCATGCATCTCGGAAAACAAAAACCAGGAAGTCATCCTAGGTTGCTTGTTGAGAAGCCTGACGCACCCTGTAATCGCCTGAGCCTTTCTATGTCATAGTGTTTGACTGTTACCGGTTGGGGGTTCATAACCATTTTCCCTATTGTTGTTGTTGTCACCCATACCTTGTTGGAACTGAGTCGAAAGTGGTTGAAGAAGCAAGTTTTCAGGCCTGTGAGCAACACTCTCTCCAGGTGAGAGAGGTGGTTGTGGATTGAAGAGGCAGGTTGTCAGGCCTGTGAGAAACTCTCTCCAGGTGAGAGAGTGTGCTAAGGAAGTGAGAAATCTTGGAAGGGGTCCTGTAGCTGCTATAGATCTATGAGAATTCCGGTCCAGCCTGTTGTTGAAGCCCAAGGCAAGGGAGGTCAAGCAGTCTATAGACTGTGTGAACGTCAAGGTGTATACTCCTCGGGTGGGACAAGCATGTGGGGAATGAGAATCTATGAACAGTGGGCGTAAGTGGCTCCTAGGAGAGAATCCCTCTTCTTTAACTATGTGACTTCTCTATTTACCTTGCCTAGCCTAGGAATCCCTTGCCCAGTGGAGCTTAGTCCCAACTAAGGGGTGACCCACTGCTGAGAGTGATGAGTAGTGTGGTCTGAGGCTGGGAGGTTCGTGGAAGGTCTGCACATAGTTGGTGGTGTTACTCCAGTTGAAAAGATAAGTATCATTCTGTGCTTAATTTATATGTTATGCATGTTTGTGATGCTTGAATGTTATATAAGGTAAGTATTCATGAATGACATACCTCTTTCATGAACGCCATAACGAGAATTCCCCACGTCTATAAAGATGGCTCGATAGATATGGTGACTCAAAACTGCCATATATTGGGGCGAACGAGGAGGCGGTTGTAATACCCCAAGGACATACCCCAGTTATATTATGAATTGTAATCATGTTTATAGGATGGTGAGCCAAGTGTATATAAGTTGGTGGGCTTATGTGTTTATTAGGCTGGAGAGCCTAGGTGTTAAAGGTTAGGAGCCTGATTTTGTATATATAATTATGCAGATCATTAATAAAATATAAACATCGTTGCGTGTAGATTGACCACGAAGAAAGAGTGATGGGGGACTAAGCTTCCACAAGGCTGGTTAAGGGAGAGGGGGCTGAAAGGTTGGAAATATGAGCTAAGATTAAGGGCTTAAGTCCTTGAGAATAATAATTTATTATTATTCCAAAAGCTGTGTGAACTATATATTTTTATCTTAAGTTCCTAGGAAAGGGAACGAATAATAAATGGAGTGCATGCAGCTCCAGAAAGACAAGTGTCGACCTCGGTGCATGCAGTTACAGCTGAAGAGTCAACTCGTGTTGGGATTCTGCCATTCTCCCATCCTCTGTCTGAAGCAAGACCTCTATGATCGACCTCTGCATACCCTCACGCATCTCAGAAAACAAAAACTAGGAAGTCATCCTGGGTTGCTTGTTGAGAAGCCTGACGCACCCTGTAATCGCCTGAGCCTTGCTATGTCTTAGTGTTTGACTGTTACCGGTTGGGGGTTCATAACCATTTTCCTTGTTGTTGTTGTTGTCACCTGTACCTTGTTGGAACTGAGTCGAAAGTGGTTGAAGAAGCAGGTTTTCAGGCCTGTGAGCAACACTCTCTCCAGGTGAGAGAGGTGGTTGTGGATTGAAGAGGCAGGTTGTCAGGCCTGTGAGAAACTCTCTCCAGGTGAGAGAGTGTGTTGAGGAAGTGAGAAATCTTGGAAGGGGTCCTGTAGCTGCTATAGAGCTATGAGAATTTCAGTCCGGCTTGTTGTTGAAGCCCAAGGCAAGGGAGGTGAAGCAGTCTATAGATTTTGTGACCGTGAAGGTGTATACTCCTCGGGTGAGACAGGCATGTGGGGAATGAGAGTCTGTGAGCAGTGGGCGTAAGTGGCTCCTGGGAGAGAATCCCTCTTCTTTAACTATGTGACTTCCCTATTGACCTTGCCTAGCCTAGGAATCCCTTGCCCAGTGGAGCTTAGTCCCAACTTAGGGGTGACCCACTGCTGAGAGTGATGAGTAGTGTGGTCTAAGGCTGGGAGGTTCGTGGAAGGTCTGCACGCAGTTGGTGGTGTTACTCCAGTTGAAAATATAAGTATCATTTTGTGCTTAATTTATATGTTATGCATGTTTTTGATGCTTGAATGTTATATAAGGTAAGTATTTATGAATGACATACCTTTTCCATGAACTCCATAACGAGAATTCCCCACATCTATAAAGATGGCTCGATAGATATGGTGACTCAAACCTGCCATATATTGGGGCGAACCAGGAGGAGGTTGTAATACCCCAAGGATGTGCCCCAGTTATATTATGAATTGTAATCATGTTTATAGGATGGTGAGCCAAGTGTATATAAGTTGGTGGGATTATGTGTTTATTAGGCTGGAGAGCCTAGGTGTTAAAGGCCAGGAGCCTGATTTTGTATATGTAATTATGAAGATCATTAATAAAATATAAACATCGTTGCGTGTAGATCGACCACGAAGAAAGAGTGATGGGGGACTAAGCTTCCACAAGGATGGGTAAGGGAGAGGGGGATGAAAGGTTGGAAAGATGAGCTAAGATTAAGGGCTTAAGTCCTTGAGAATAATAATTTATTATTATTCCAAAATCTGTGTGAAAGATATATTTTTATCTTAAGTTCCAAGGAAAGGGAATGAATGATAAATGGAGTGCATGTAGCTCCAGGAAGACAGGTGTTGACCTAGGTGCATGCAGTTAAAGCTGAAGTGTCATCTTGTGCTGGGGTTTTGCTAATCTCCCATCCTCTGCCTGAAGCGAGACCTCTGTGATCGACCTTTGCATACCCTCACACNTGTTGGGGGTTCATAACCATTTTCCTTGTTGTTGTTGTTGTTGTCACCCGTACCTTGTTGGAACTGAGTCGAAAGTGGTTGAAGAAGCAGGTTGTCAGGCCTGTGAGCAACACTCTCTCCAAGTGAGAGAGGTGGTTGTGGATTGAAGAGGCAAGTTGTCAGGCATGTGAGCAACTCTCTCTAGGTGAGAGAGTGTGCTGAGGAAGTGAGAAATCCTGGAAGGGGTCCTGTAGCTGCTACAGAGCTCTGAGAATTTTGGTCCCCCTGATGTTGAAGCCCAAGACAAGGGAGGTGAAGAAGTCAATGGACTGTGTGACCATGAAGGTGTATACTCCTCGGGTGGGACAAGCATGTGGGGAATGAGAGTCTGTGAGCAGTGGGCATAAGTGGCTCCTGGGAGAGAATCCCTCCTCTTTAACTATGTGACTTCCCTATTGACCTTGCCTAGCCTAGGAATCCCTTGACCAGTGGAGCTTAGTCCCAACTTAGGGGTGACCCACTACTGAGAGTGATGAGTAGTGTGGTCTAACGCCGGGAGGTTCGTGGAAGGTCTGCACACAGTTGGTGGTGTTACTCCAGTTGAAAAGATAAGTATCATTCTGTGCTTAATTTATATGTTATGCATGTTTGTGATGTTTGAATGTTATCATGTATTTCGTTGTATATATGAACTATTGTTAGTTCCATTGATTGTGTATGGTAGCAGTGATTATGTGATTATTGTGATTAAGTGTTTTAATTCATTAAAATGCATATGTTATATGTGTATATTCCACAGTGGTAGCATTACCCAGTCTCTGTGTTAGCCGGGGACGTTACAAATTGGTATCAGAGTAGTAAAGGTAAAGTTAAGGGTGTTTGGGTAGCGTTTCCCGGCCTGTTGGTGATCAGGGACGTTACAGTGGCGGAGGTGTCTCGGGAGACCATTTGGGCTAGCCCCACCTCTTGGGGGTTGATGTCTTATCCTAACCAGAAGAAAACCATGGTTGAGTACCCAAAACAATGACAAACCCCATGGTCACATGCAAACCCAAAAAACCTCTCACGTTCTTGTTTCTTGCCTGTACAGAGCCGCTAGAGCCTCACTCAGGATCTCAAACCATAGCTATTGTGTTGCGAGCTGAATCCACCAATTTTTCCTACAACAAACAAGAGTCTAACCGTACATGAGGTTTAGAGTTTAATCCTCAACAAAGTGAGCTGAATCCACCATTTCTTCCTCCAGCAAACAAGAATTTGAATTTCCACAAGGTTCTGAGTTTGATCCCCAGCTAAGAGAAGTGAAAATAGATGAAAAATATGGGTGTCATCCCACCCTCGAGAGCCATGAGTTTCAAATCTCAAGAAAAGTTGCAGGGCGGTGACAAGTTCCACAAGTCCACAGGTCTCACATGTGGTGCACAGGTTTGACAGATGGATGAGGATAAGATATAGATAACTTTCAAATGACACATGCTAGCATTTATGTGGATTTGAACAGATAACACATGTTGTCTTTCAACTGGCTTTGGACAAACGACGAAAAGGCTAGGGGAACCACCCCTTAAAAGAATGCCTTCGGCGTAATAAAAAACAAACTAATGTAAAGTTGAAGCAAAACTCATTATTATAATCCTTTACTATAGTCTCTTGACAAAGAATAATAATGGGAGGACGACCTCAACAATATAAAGTTGAAGGAAAACTCATTACAATAGTCCCTTGACAAGGACTAATAATGGGAGGATGATCTCAACAATTGGCATCCCTTGACTAATAATGGTGGCAGCCCTGAACTAATAATGGGAGTAAAACCTTAACAATTGTCAAGGACTAATAATGGGAGGATGATCTCAATAATTGGCACCCCTGCACTAATAATGGGAGGACAACCTCAACAATTGTGGATGAACAACCTGTAAATGGCTTTGATAAAAGACTTAATGAGAGGACTATGAAGAGACAAAAGTTCACACCTGGTACAATAACGTTCCAATGAATTAAATAATGAAGGCATAGGCCATGCAATGGAAGCCCTCCAAAAGAAATTAGTTCAATTGCAGAGAACTCAAACTATTTTGGTTTTGGTACCTAATCATGGGAATTAATGAGACCATAGTTATTTAACTATGTGGCAGATTGAATTCGCTGGAGAGGGACATAATAGATACTAGCGTGGTTACCATTTCATAGTAAAAAGCTTGACTACCTACTGCTCCCAATGAATTCCGGGGGCTTGAGACTTGGGTCACTCCATTTCTTATAGGTGTCACCTCCATCTTTCATGCACAATCTCTATTTTCATTATTCCCCATTCTAGGCTATAAATTTGCACTCCTGCCCATCAAGTGAATATTTGATGTTTTCTTTAATGATGTTTTATATTTATTTTTATCCTTTATTTAAATGTTTGTATTATATATTTTTGTTAATTTTAATTGTAAATATAGTAATCATGATTAATATGCTTTATTTCTAGTAATCGAGAATATTTTTGGTGATCATGATTTGTGTGCAACCTGAACTTGAGTAATCATTGTTTGAAGTATCCGAAGAGGTGTCATTATGGAGATTCGATCATAAAGTAGTAAAGATTAATGATTGACGTCCGACTTTTGGTAAATTAAGGGTTAGTTCTCTGTATCTCACAATAAGCATAGATATATATTCAAAGGTTGCAAAAAGTTGTTAAGAAAAAATGCCTACAAAGTGATGAACAATAAGGTCGATTTCCTACAGTCTTGGCAGAATTCATGTACTCTGCCCGCAAGTCTGCAAACAATTTCCTTGACATCTGAAATTGATGGCATCGAATCCTTTTTGGATTATGCCAAATTCCTCAACAAACGAGTCCTAGCCTTTGGCAGTAACTCGACCCTCATATAACCAAGGATAGAACCGTGGTCTAATGCAAATGGTGCTAAGAATTAATTAAATCCCCATAGATATAACCAACGATTAAATGGAAGGATCAATGATCANCTCAACAAACGAGTCCTAGCCTTTGGCAGTAACTCGACCCTCATATAACCAAGGATAGAACCGTGGTCTAATGCAAATGGTGCTAAGAATTAATTAAATCCCCATAGATATAACCAACGATTAAATGGAAGGATCAATGATCACTGGAACTCGATTGATGTTTTTGTAGTGATTCCACTGTGTTTTCCTTGGATTCATCTGATGACCCCAATCTCAACAATTTTGCTTGATCCAGAGGTCCTGATGTCGCCTTCCTGCAAATATTAAATTTAACTATGACTCTTGTAATAAAAATTGAAGAGTTCTTGCGACAGAGAGACCCCTATTTATATCCGAGAGGAGAATATTACAATTTTAATGATAGATTCCGTAGAGGAGCCGGTGAAAGATAATTTACTAAACAAGAAGAAATTCAAAACATAACCATTCTTATATTTATTTCACACCAGAAACATACATCAACTTAGTATTTCTCAAAGCTCCCTTATACTTACACATTTTTCTCCAAAACCTCACATACACTCTCTAACCTCACACTATCACAAGCATATATCCTTACAATAATTCTCTTATAGTTGAACAACATGGAATCTGAATTATCTCAAAAAAACCCTAAATTTACTCAATCAGTTCTTCTACAAAGTAATAACAAATGGACACCTATCATAACTACTAAGCTCTGGATACCTTATAGATATATAGATATATAGTGACTAACCATTACAATGAAATTAAAATTAAGGAAACCAACCCCTTTAGTAAATGTAATTGACTCTTATGTCAATTCTTAAATTTGTTGTGAAATGTTCCTACATCACAAAGCATAGACAATTTTAGTGTTCTATGTTTCAGAACAACACTGAAACTGTACTGAATCATCATAAGGACAAAACAGAGGTTGTAATAAATCTCTTTCCAATGTAAAGATTATTTGGTCAATCTTCTCGTATAGTGGCATAATTTAGGAGCTTTCCCAGGATAGGCTTTAAAGTCAAAAGACAGAGTAACAAAAAAAATAAGTTAGAAAGAAATTATGCATTCTCTTTTAGTATTGAGGGGCTTTTCCAGGATAGGAAATAGAGTAACAAAAAATAAGTAAGAAAGATATTATGCATTTTCTCTATAAGACTAAGAGAACATCAAATATTTGCTACTTTAAAAAAAACTTAAATAAACCAGGTACTTTCTTCTAAGTTTAGATGGGCTTTAAAGTCCAAAAATAAAATAACAAAAAACAAATACGAGAGAAACTATGCATTATCTCCATAAGATATTTGCATAGGAATAAGAAAAAATTAACTCTTTGCTCGTCTAAAACTAAAATTAAACAAATTTGTATTTTTTTTTTCAAATTATTTTTCTTTGTTATTTTCTTTGACCTATTCTAAAGTGTATAGATTTTATAGTTAATTTAGACATTTGATTCCTATTTTATTTTTGAGTCACACTCACCATGAGTTTTGCAGAATAGCATCACTGTGCTACTTCTATCGTATACAAAATTCATGGACAATGGAACATGTAGCTTTTACAAAATCATGTTCAATTAAACAGGTAGCTTTAGAGTTAAACTTCTATTGTATATGTCTATGTATGTGGTTTGAAAACTGTGAACTCTACATACACACCTATAAACACTTTGTAACAAAATAATATAGATCTGACATCATTATAAATATCAACAATTTCAATGGAAAAGTAAGCTTAATGTATAAACATTTCAAGTTCATACACTCTCGTCCTTAAAACTGAGAGATTTAATCTTAAGATCTTCAAGTTGAGAGATTTAATCTTTAAGATCTTCAAGTTGTTTTGTGAACAAGAAAAGCTGTGAAACCAAATTTGTATTTGCTATATTTAAACGTGTCATTGGTGAAGAGTACATTTTTTTTTTCTTAACCAACCTTTTTATTATAACATTTTATACAAATATTGATAATATAATATAAATATAATTGAATATAAATATTAACAATTTTATTTTTATTATTTTAGATGATAAAAAAAAAAAACAATTTCAAAATAACATAATTTTTTGTAAATACAATCTAGTTATAAAAATAATTTATTTGATGATTAGGAATTTAGGAAGTAGATTTTCACTCCTGAATCTTAAACTTTTAAAGTATTTTATTATGTTTATAAAGAAAAATTTTCAATTTTTTTAATTTTAAAATTATACTCCAAAACCAAATATTAAATATGCATAAATAACATATAATTATTCATATAAATATTAAGTATTTTAGATGAAAATTATTTATTAATTTTTTTAATGATAAATTTCCAAAAGGACTTGCTACTTGTGTCAACTTTTAATCCCAACAGTTTGTATTGATAGATACCATACAAGAATTCGGACTTACAGATAATTTTGTCGAGGATTCTTCAAGGTAAGAAACAAAGATAATTTGCATGAAAACCAGTACATTTTGACAAAGTTCGCTTAGGTTACAACTTAAAATAAGTTATAAACATGTGACCAAAAAGATGCGTCTTTTAAGAACGAACAAGTGCCACTGCATGGCCGAGAAGTATTGTGAACATTGAGCATCCAGAAGTTGTGAGGATTGATTTAAATCACAGAGCTAGTTAATTATAAAAGTTGATTTAATCATCATTGAAGGTAATGTGAATATATAGAAAATAATAACATTTGATGTTGGTTTTGTATTGCACAACTTTGGTGAACATATATGCAACCCACAATACTACATTTAGGAAGTTGAATAGAGAGTAGGAATGGCATGCACTCTAAGCTTTTAGTTTTAATCATAACTTTATGAAAAACATACATACATTATTCAGCACTAGAGGAATGATGATTCTCATGCAGATTTTTCTTTTAAGGATTTTTTTTAGCAAATATGATATTGGTAGGTTGACAGGCTCTTTTAGTTGTTTTTTTCTTTTTGTAAGTGAGTGCAGGGAGCTATATTACTGTAAAAATATGATACAATAAAAAAGGGGGGGAATTCTGGTCTGCCTGGAAGGAAACTAGACCAGGGGTTCCCGAGTTGCGCAAACCAAAAATTATGAGGGGTGGGATTGGTCTGCCACCAAGGGAAACCAGACCAGTTCTACCAAATCCAGTTTGAAAAGGATGACTACACAAACATAACAGCAGAAACTGAGACTGACCTGACAAAGCCTGACATAACTTCCATTAGACTGACAGACCACTAGTCCAGGATGATGATGTGTTTCTTACCCCCATCCTCTTGGCTCTTGTTCTCATCCTTTTGAATCGTGCGGGTCTTCCTGATATGTGTTGGCGCACCATGTCCATCTATTGGCGTGATGTACATGTAATGGACATAGCGCAGATATAGGTGGAACTGAGCAGCCAACCGCTCCAACTTGGATTTCTGGTTCTTCTCGACCTCAACTAGCAATTTGGTGATGGTTTCCAAACTGCTGAGGCGACTCGGGATCTCATCCAGCTTTTCCTTGTTATCCTTGTTGTCCTTTTGTCTGGCATCTTCCACTTCCAAACTCACTTTTTCGATCATCATTTTAGTTATCCAGGCCATCTCCACCATTTTATGGTAGAGGGTTTCCCTGAGCTGCGTGGTCCCCGAGTCTGTTACCCAGCCTGTTTCCTGTGCCAGAGATTCCCACCCTTTACCTTTGCTCTTTTCTTTTATTTCCTTTTCCCACCAGGTGATGGTCGCCTTTCCCTTCGACGCAACTAGAGTTTGGAAGGTACCTTCCACCTCTTTTGTTGCTTGCTCCATTCTTGATGCTCGTCGCGGATTGTTTGGGACTTCCTTTCCACAGTGGTTCCTCTTACTGTGCATGCTCTCCATTCACACCATACCACTTGCCCTATTGAAGCTCCTTTCCTGAATACTCAGTGTATTCCTTGCTTCACCGGTGATCTTCCTCTCCCTACCCTTGTGTCTGTGAAAACCCCTGCTGTTGTGCTTCGTGTGATGGAAGCTATTCCTGCTCTTCTTATTGGCCTTACCATGCTGCGAGCTTGTCCTTCCACTCATGGTTTGCCTGCAGAGGTGATCTCTCTCATCCCGTATTTCTGTTACGGCTCGTGTGATCATGATGGATTGTCCTTTATCCCTATGGGGGTCATTGCGCCTGCTCACTTGAGATCTGTCTATACTACTCTTCGTACCTGTACTTTGGCATGGTGGATCGGTTTTGGTCCACATCACCTCCCCATGCCTTACGTCATTTGTTGTGTGCAACTTGCCGCCTGTCCTTTCGCACGTGCTTTCCTCGCAACTCTTACTGTTGAAAGGCCTTGCTTCTGATCCCGTGCTTGCTGCTTATGTTGCGCCTGCATGGTCTATGGTGGTCGAGTGTGAAGCAATCATATCCTTCCTGGGTCCCGCATTGTTATAACCCTAATTTGCACCAGACATGCTTACCTGGCATTAGGCCATCTCATATTCCTTCTTTTCCAAACCACTACTGAACAACTCTTCTAAAAAACTCCCTTTTAAAGGTACATGCTAGCTAACCCACTACAACCCGCGTGTATCTACAGTGTCCATGATAGCTGGCCCACTACAGCCCACGTGTACCTACAAAAGCACGAAAAATGGAAAGTTGCTGACGAAACACACAGTTTTGGGTAAGTTAACTAAACCATTCGGCCATGCATAGCCAATCATTTGACCAAAAACCTAGCCCTTTCTAGCCTATAAAAGAAGGGGTAGGGGTCCCATTTAAAAGGAGGGAAATCATAGTCAAGAAACTATACCCAATTGAGTATTCCCCTTGTCCCAACTTTTGGCCATCCTTGTGCAAAAAGAAGTATAGAGAAAAGCAGTTGGAGTACACTGGAAGAGGAGGCCAGGACCAGTTTCAAGGAGCAGTGCCGACCACATATTGTAAGTTTACTCTTGTGAAGATTAATACAAAAATGAATATTTTTTTCGTCCCACCATATCATGTGTTCAAATTGAGTATTTATTTTATGATATTGTCACATCTAACCCAACAATTAGTATATGAAATGCATGTTCACAGCTCTCTGTTTGTTCATGTGTGAATGTAGGTCAGCTTTGGGAGGAGGCTTGCAATCAAAGAGCGAGTGAAAGAAAAGGGATCGACATCAAACGAAGGATTTAAGGTGGAGTTACCAAATCTTGTTTACACCTTTGTATTTCATAAATGTGGGGTTTTGTGTTGGGAGAATAGGAAAAAGTAGAGGCCTTTTAAATGGTCATTTTCTGCATGCATGATTAGAGCCCTTAAATGCTAAGTCCATAGGAGGGATTTCCCACCCACAACAGAATTGGTGAACGTACTGGGGAATCTCTAGGGTTTTCTGGGGATACTCTTTTGGGTATTTTTAAATTGGTTTCATCACATTTTTTCTGAGTTTTTGCAAGAGTCTAAGCTAGTAGGGATTTTGGTCTTCCATACCAGTACTCTCTGCTTTCTTTGCTTAGCTGCATTTTTTCTTTTCGGGAAGTCACATAGGTACACGCGACCTGTATAAGGCTTGCATGCATGTACACGTGCCCTACCTTCACATAGCACGCTTGCACACGCTAGCTAACGAAGTGTTAGTCACGTGTTTGAGTTCAGATTTTTTTTTTTTTTTAGAGAGGTAGTCATCGTCTTCCCTATCAGAAGTGATCCTTCTCAAGGGTTTTCTAGATCTCACTCTAATCTCTATTTTTTGTAGTTTGTAGCTTAGGTACCACCTCAGATTTCTTTTGTTCTATGAAATTTTCCTTGAATTGTTTTCTTTTTTCTGTCAAAGTATGTTTCCAAGTCTTCAAGAGATTCTGGTTCTCAATACCAGTAGTCTCTGCCAGTGCCTGTTTACTTGTCTTTTCATTTTTGAAGATTTGCAAAGATACACGCGGCCTGCATAAGATATGCATGCGTGTACATGCACCCTGACTTTACACAGCTCGTGTGTACACATTGGCTGTTGAACTGTCAGTAGCGTCCCTGTTGAGAAAATTTTTGTTTAAGGAGAGGTAGTCTTCCTTTTCTTTCTCAAGAGTTATACCTCTCAGGTTTCTTGGTCTCTGTCATAGCAGTCAGTAACTTAGGTTTGATCACAACAATAACTTTCTTTTTCATTAAGAAGTTTTTCTCAAAATTTTTCTTTCATAGGGTTTTTAGACAAGTGTGAGAGTCCATTTTAATCTGCTTGTGTGTTATTTTCAGTGACTCTTTGCGATCTGCACTTAGGAAAAAAAATTTCTTGGTCTTTACTTGTCGTCATTTTTCCTTTTTGCGTTGTGAGCATTAAAATAAAATAAAAAACTTTTATTTCTTGGTTTGGTTAAGTAGTTGTTGGTTTTCATTAGTAACTAGGAAAAGTCTTTGCTTTCATAAGTTCTTGGTTATTTACTTAGGACATTAAGTAGCTCATAGTTGAGCGAAATCTTGTTTTGAGTTTGTTGTTAAAAGATCTTAGAAAATTTTATTTTGAAAAGTTGGTTAAAGAATTTAGAAGTGCAAATCTGAATTTGTCAAGAAGAAGTTATTTTGTTTCCATCTTTCTGTTTATCTTTTCTTTTCGTCTCTCAAAACATCACTAGTTTCACTTTTCATAACCCTTGACTTAATACAAGCCACAAAAATTAACGATTAATTAAAATCAACTAGACTTTATGTTTGTAGGGTCCATCAACTAGTCTAGGCTAGAGCCTTGATTTAGGTTGGAGAGGAAACTCTTCAAGGCTGCAAAACATACATAAGAGTTTGTGCTAGGGAGTGTTAAAAGTTCAATATCATGAAAGTTATCCAGGACCCCCCTCTAACATAGGGGATAAACACAAGGTCGCGTGCGGAAAGGTAGCAAAGATAACCCCTCCAAAGCCAGACCAAGCGTAGTGGGGAACGCATATAGAGGGCTTGTCTTGGGATTTCGTTGATAGCATTTGCCACGAAGCTTCATGGGTCTCGAATCTGTTTGAGGTCCTCAGTTGTCTTCCATACCACTTGTTTTCGATACCCTTGATAGGTTTCGGGCTTGATACCTTGCTCATTGTGGTCCACTCGACTGTTGACTGTACCCGCCTGGTAACTGTTCACGTGCTAGCAACCTAGTTGCCTTCTTTTTAGGGACTTACACAGGTGACTGCGGGGGTAGACCGCGATACCTAGGACAGACATCGGGCCACACTTTGCAGAGTATACCCAGAGGGTGCTTCCGTATTCGAGTTGCACTTGCACCGGTAAGTTGCTCTAGTGTTGGTTGTTGTAACTATTCTTCCAACTAGTTTTAGTGATTTCTTGTTTTATCTCATAGGGACTTTTTCTAGTGTGTGTTGTTTTTGAACGGATAGAAATCCCTATTGTGTCTTTGATCCTCTCACACAGTGGAGGATCACAAGCTCCGTCGGTCATGAAGACTTCTGGGCCTGCCACCGGTTACACTGGAGCCACCCCCACCATCGCTAAGGTGAAAGCTAGACCAACAAGGGTTTTTTAAAGTGATCGGATCATAGGAAACTGTGCCCGACCAACATACGGAGGAACCACACATTTCAGACCTTGAAGTAGAAGCTCTTGGCCCATCAAAAAAATCTGACCATTGATCTTTTGACACCCTTAGTTGTACAGATTTATCCTTATGAGCGCCAGACAATGTCATATGCAGCAATGGAAACAAATGCTGCCACTTCTTCCAGGAATTCTCCTATTCTCACTATGACTGTCACCACAGGGGGTGTTCCACTCCCTATCCCACTATTGCCGGTCTGAGCCACCATGGTCTTGACTACCTCTACCTTGAGCAGTGGTATGATCCCATCCTTGACGGTGACTACTGCTCCTTTCACATAGAGTGCAACAGGCCCTACGTTCTCATACGGGATGCCTAGCTCAGGTACAAGCCTTGTACTTACCTACTCCACTTTACAGACTTTAGGTCTGTGGGCAAGGAGCTCTAATGCTCCTCTGCAAGGATCCATGGGGGGCACATTAGCTTCCTTTAATGCCTTCCCTTATGGAGGAGGTCACATCCCTCCTTTGTCCCCTTTGCTTGGCGGTACTCACCAGCATTCCGCCGGACCGAATACACACCATAGCTCGTTTGGAGCAGGGAGTCAAGGACTACCTTCTCATAGCATGCCGGTAGGTTCAACACCATTTTCTTTGTTTGGAGCATTTGGTAACAACGCTTTTTCATCAGCTGCTTTTCTGACCAGGGGCAATCCCGGTTATGGATAACCAAATCCTATGCAAGGTACTGTTCCTGCACAGGGGGCACACCTAGGAATTCCTTTCGCACCAGGACCTTGGAATTCTTGGCAGGGATCAATTTCCTCGTCAGGAATGTCGATCGAGGGCAACCCCTTTCACAACCAATGGAAACCTGGGCAAGGCACAAGACCTATGCCCATGGGATCGGCATGGGGCAACCCTTCCCAAAGTCCTTTGAATGCAATGCATGCCCAACCGTCTATGTCCTATTTTTGAAATCAACTGATGATGTCTCCGAAAATGCAGAATCCATACACTGGTCATGGCCATGGTTTTTACTAGAACCCTGTCCAGCAACCCAACTTTTCTTGGCAACCTGGTGCCAGTCAAACTCCAAGCCCTTTTTTCCATGGTTATAACCATCAACCCAAACTACCATTCCTGGACCTTGCATTTTCTAGACTTGACAAGGTTTTTGAATGACCCTATCTGTCACGATTTGTGTTGGCCCCCTATGCCAACGAAGTTGTCTTCGGACATACCAAAGTTCGAGGCCAAACCTAACGAAGATCCAGGAGATCATGTGACTACCTTTCACCTTTGGTGCTCGTCTAATTCATTGAAAGACGACTCCGTACAATTGTGATTGTTTCAATGCACTCTCATTGGGAGTGCTACGAAATGGTACATTGAGCTCGACTGCTCAAGATACTCTTCCTTCGACGAATTGGCAATGGCTTTCCTAAACCATTTCCAATTACCTGTGAGATACAACGCCAGCACAGAATTTCTAGCCAATTTCGAACAGACAAAGGTGGACCATATCTCTGATCACATCCGAGAATGGAGACGCCGGGAGAGTTTGATTAAGGTGTTAGTCCCACCAAAATTCCTTCTTGAGTGGTTCCTTAAGTCTTTGGTCCCACAGTTATCCAAAGACATTGCAACGTCGGGAGTGTTTTCCGAAGAAGATGCAATCATGAGATCTCAACAACTTGTGCTAATTTATTCTCAGTCTGGTCTACTGTATGAAATCTTGTTGGATGTGCCACGATCCATACTTGATAAAACTAGACAGAGAGCTAGACCACATGTTGATGGTATTGTTGGTTCAACACAAGCAAAGCCCGCTGAATAGCTGACAAAACAATTGCAGCAACTGTCTATACAACACACAATGGCCAACCAGACCACTGGTCCGACTGCTCCCCCTACCCAAACGTCAAATGTACATAGTGTGCAATCGACAAATCCAGAGGCCACCCAGTAGCCTGATGGAAATAAGAAACAACGTAAGAAGGGTAAGGGGGATAAGAAACCCACTAACAATGATGGTGGGGGAAACAATGAAAAAAGGAAGTCAAAGTATCCATGCAACTTGTGCGCGGAAGACCACTTGACTCACCAGTGCCCTCGGCTTGTGGAGGCCCAAAAGTTATTGTCATAGAAACAACCTGTTGTGTTAACGAACCCATTTAAACATGGGCAAAATCTAACCCAAGCCTCTACAAGTGCGAAATGGGGCAGTCAAGGACCCCCTCCATCTTCAAACAATCCTGCATCCTCGAACGTGTATATGATGAAAGTTGATGCCTATATATCAACTAGAGCACATGACTACAACAAGCCAAGCACCTCTGAGAAAGGTAAAAAATATGAAATCCCGTCTCTTCCTCTACAGATCGAGAAGACAATGGGCGAAACCATGACACACATCCCAAAAGGTGCATTTAAGAAAGATTCTCATAACCTAAATGCAAGGGCCACCCAAAAATACTCCGTGGTGGAGGATTTGTCTCAAACCCTGTTTTAGGATAAATCCGTAAGTGCGGACACAAACCGATCTCCCCAGATCCACCTGGATCTGGAACAAACAGTGACAGAATACTACTCTTTCCCTAGTTCTAAAGTA
>SNQJ01S0044215.1:34831-84795 GCA_010110895.2 Picea sitchensis
ATTCAGATCTGACGTCCCTCATGCTGTCGGGATTTGTGAGCCCTCTACTCCTTGCACTTTAAAGAACGTGCAGGTTCTCCTCGATCCAACGGTGGTCGGACCCTGCGCTCGGATCTAACGCCCGAGATCTATCCTCCATATATGCGCGCTCCTCTTGTCTACATTGAGATCTGACGGTCATTGGGAATTCGGGATGGGATACAACGTTCACCGACGCTTCTCATCCAAGCTTACACATCCTTCTTACTTGGAAGAATTTCTAAGTGTCAAAGGCCTCGACCTTTGATCCACCTGTGATCCTAAGTACGATATCTCCCTTGAGATTTAGTCATGAGTTAACCTCATCCCTGGTGCACACCTACGCACTGCATTCGACTCTGCGCTAATTCCTCCTGAGCTTACATTGTTCCTATTTTTCCATCGATGCACACTCTGATCCTGCCATCTTCACTGTTGTACTTGCCATCAATGACAAGCATACTCTACCTATTAAACATTTGCCAACAAGGTGATCCCCACAAAGCAATATACTGACACGATCATCATCCATTTCCTAGAAGGTAACATCTTGTCAAGTTTCAGGTAACCCATTAAGATCATAATAGATAATGCAATCGCGTTCATTTCTAGTAAGATGGAGAAGTTCTGTCAGGATTATAACATAACCCTGGGGCATT
This sequence comes from Picea sitchensis, assembly GCA_010110895.2. NCBI lineage: Eukaryota > Viridiplantae > Streptophyta > Pinopsida > Pinales > Pinaceae > Picea > Picea sitchensis. The sequence goes on from SNQJ01S0044215.1 coordinate 35,509, forward strand.
CCACGGGATACTACCCACAAGGAAACGGGTTAGCGGAATCCTCGAATAAGAGCCTGACCAGGATCATCAAAAGACTCATGTAGGACAACAAGAGAGCTTGGCACAAGAATCTTATCTACATGTTGTGGGTAGATCAGGTCACCACCAAGAAATCTATATCGACGTCACCTTTATAGATCATTTAAGGCACAGACGTGATTTCCCCCAGTTCATCGAGACCACTCGTCAGGAAACTGTTGCAAGAACAGGAATTCAAGCCAAATGATGCACAAAGAAGAATAAACCAGCTAATTCACACACAAAAAGCAAGGGAGCAGGTGTATAATCGGTCACAGCTTCATCAAGAAATGATAAAGAAAACTTTTGACAAACACTCCAAACAAGAAGATTTTCAAGTAGAGGATTTGGTGTTGAGATGGGATGCAAGAAATGAAGGTAAAGGGAAGCATGGAAAGTTCGACCACCTTGGATAGGTCCTTTCAAAATCAGCGCATACAACGGAGACAATGTTTATTTCCTAGAAGGTTTAGATGGAGAATGTCTGGGTTGGGGGCCTGTAAATGACAGGTTCCTCAAACATTACCTGATGAAACAAAATATGTTTAAGTCCTTTGTCATTGTAAATAGTCATTTTATTTTTGCGTCGAGTCGATAAGTCAGCAGAAAATTGAAGCCCGAAGTGAAGGCCCTAATTTTATGATGAAGTCTTAGAAGTTGTGTCGATGAGTTTAGTTTGTTTTTCTTTCTGTCATTTATGTTGCTTAGTATCTAGAGGTCTAATAAATCCCAATGGTCAGGCACCTGGTCTACTATTCTTTGCTACCTCACAGGGAAGATAACATCCCCGTTGGAGCCAATTGTTAGCGTCGCCATTTTTATTTCCATTTAGAGTTAGTTTTGAGTCACATTGTGAAACATACACCCAAAACATGTGAAGTCGGGTACGTAGCACCGTGAGGTTGAATTCAGCAAGTGGTTTCTTGGCCCTTGGAAATAGGAAGGTGTGTCAGAGTCAGGAATTGCACTCGTAGTGTGGACATGTCTTTTCCCATAAGGTTGAATCTCGTTAAGAAAATAGTCTCTACGTGCCCAAGTCGGTTCAAGTGGTTAATAGAGGTCACTTTGGCAAGTACAACTATCATTATCCATTCATCATGGAGGCTAAGAGAATGAAAAATCGCGGCGTTCATGTTAGGTATGCCCAGCAAGCCTTATCACATGCATCCTACATGCGGCGATTTTCTATGGAAAACCTGCAACTCGACTTGGAACATCTCGACGCCATAAATTCGATGTCCTTTAGTATGATTCCTTCTCCTGGTTGATTCGTTATAAATCTTATATGCTTGACATTCTATATAGTCATAGAACCAGGCCTGAAATCTATTCACAATTCCCCTTGCCAGTCCAACTTGTTCAGAACCTTCCCTCCTATGCATTTGTTGAATACACTGCACGCAACATACTCCTCGGTCGTTCCATGGAAACCTCTCATAGCGCAAGGAAGGGTGAACAGAGATCTGAGCCCCAAAAGGACTGGGATTCATTCTCACCGATAGAAAGAATTCTCAAAGATGTAAAATAAAATATTCTCTTAATTGCAAAGAAGACCATATCAAATCATGAAACATCTGAACCAGATAAAATTGCACAGTAGGGAAAGATGGTAGGATCTCCTTCCTCCCAAAAACCAATGCCTCGGAGGAGGGGCAGGCCGAGAAAGAAAAATGAGATCGTGAAATCTCGAATTGCAAAAGAACCGCGCGTCGGATTGATAGCTGAAGAACTACTCAGACGCCCCATCCGGCTAGAACCTACTGAGAAATAAAGCTACGAAGACAAGAACAAAACACAAAAAGAAGATGTCGCGGGAGAAAATGAGAAAGCGCCATCTCAGCAGTTGAAGCAAGCGAAGTTGGCTATTGTTGAACTCTATTAGGAGAACATGGAGTTAAGGTGACAACTAGCGACAAAATACATGGAAGCGTCAGCGTCACAGGGTCACGGAGGGAACATGGCATGGTTGAAAAGGAATCTCAGAGATGCGTAGGACATTATTTTACAGTTGTGGGAGGTGCAAAGACTAGTAGAAGAAATGCTTACGAGGAATCTCAGGGAATGCGAAGAGACTGAGAAGGAATCTCGCATGGCCCTCGCTAGCGTGCAGGAAAGGCAGTTTTAGCAAGTGTTCATTTCCTCATTCGAAGGATATGAGGTGAACCTTGATAGTTTTGAAAGACACGTTCCCCGAATTCTCCCTACCATTTTGATAATGGCCACAGAAATCATACAATTTTTTGTTGCGCGCATTTCTCCAGCAAATGAACGCGCAACAAAATAAGAAGCGTTATGGTAGATAGAAAGTACCTGACAGACACCCAATTTCCAAGAAGGTTGATCAAAGGGATGCAATGACACATCTTCTCTTCACATCAAAACCTAACCGACGATCAAACCCCCATGGTGAACCTGAAGATAGTCATAAGTAGACAAGGCATGATAATTGCCTATTTTTGGAAAATACCATGCGAAGAGTCTCCAGCGCATGCTGCTCGATTTTCCTAGTTTAGGGTTAGCATTTAGAAAATAGGGTAGCCCAAGCGGTACCCTCCTTTATATATTTCATATTTTCGATGTAATCGAGGTTGGTTGAAAAATGTGGTAGACAAAATCTATTGTATGAAATCTGAGTTTTGACCAGAATTTAATGCAAAGCTCCTGTAGCTTGACGATAAGATTCTAGTTGTAACAGTTGGACGTATTGTGCTTCTTTATTTGCATATGTGCTTTCCTGTTATATTTATTTCATATCTCTTTCTGTCTATTTTGGAATGAATTATCGAACCTACAGATTCGTTGTACAATGCCCCTTGTTCTCGCCACTTAGAAAAAATGTTTTCCTCTAAAGCTAACTTCGAACTCGCCCGCAACATCCCTCTGAGTTACTTCCTATATTTTCTCCCACCACACATTACGGTTTTACACTAAAGGTTGTTGCTCGCCTAGCCTTATCCTCTCGTTGTTCAGTCACTAAGTCATTTGTCCCATCTTTTCCTCAAACCAACTCCATAGCCCAAGTCTTACTTTCTTGCACCAATATAACCAAAACCCATCATATCATAGGTGTTAAATCTAGCCATTGTTTTCAAAGTCATATCCTACGCGGAGACCGTGCCATTTCCGAGAGAGCCCTCTCCAAATCCGAAAGGCTAGTTTCAGCTCTCAAATTTGGTTGAAAAAGTTAACTTCGTCATATGTTTATCAAACGAACAGATTTATGGAGTGCTAACAGGTTGGATGGAATTTTCGACATGTTTCAATTAAAAGAAAAATGTTAGTCGATTGTTCTCATTCAATCATCATTCAATCATCAAAAATGAATACGACGCATACCTTATGCTGATCCATTACAAATTGATAGAAGAAACCTGATAATACCTTCAAAAAGGGCTAATTGAGGTATGAATTATACGATCTGCATGTTCAAAAAGAGACTTAGAGAAGGAAAAAATTAGGAAAAACATGGAGTCAACAATTATGCGCCCGTCCAGGGATCTCTAGAGCATCTCTGGCCAACCATGGTTGATTATATTGAGGTTGATTTCCCCTTTCTCCATTGTTATCGTTATTATCCTCCATGTATTTTTATTTAGAAGCTAAGCGATCCAAGTTAGACCCTTCCTCGTCAGATTCAAAATTGCCAGGTTCCGAGTAGTTACCAGCTAGTGTTTCGGGTATCAGATTAAAGGGTTTTTTTATCTCAATAAAGGAAAAATATATCAGGTCTTCCACAGTGTGTAAAAAAACCTGGTCAAGGGTGTTGACAACTGGTCTGCTTACTTGTTTTCTATGAGGAAATAAAGGAGCTAAAGGTAACGCTCCGATTTTTCAGGTGTAATCTCTTTTGATTCTTATGAAATTATTCAACTCCTCGTGGGGAAGTTCATAAGGCATTTTAGGGAATAAGTGTTCTTCTTCCTCGTGTTGAGGTGATTCACTCATCTCGGGAGTACTCTTTGTATGTGGGTTGTCTTGACAATGACTATCCATGCATGTGGGTTGTTTTGAATCTATAGGCTATGCGAAATATATTATCAAAAATATTATTAGCCATTGATTCGACTAGCCCTCACTCTAGCGCTAATTCTGTTGAGGGGTCTGAGATCTCTCAAAATCAACAGAATGAACCAAACCTACCTAAGAGGCCCAATTAGACTTGTAAGCGTTTGATGAGTGGTAAGGTTCTCTAGATTTGTGATCTAGCTGGGTGTATCGATGGGCTTTAATTGTGATCGACAAATATGTATTTTATGTTAAGCCTCCTCCTCAGGATGGGCAATTCTCTTTTTTGGATCTTATTTCTAACGTTAAAGAAAAAGGAATATAAAACTCTAAACTAGATGACAAAGAGAAGCTAACTATGTGTTTGGGGGGAAGGATGGGTTTAGGACAACCTTTACCCTAGCATGCAAACGAAGAATATCTAAACAAATTCAAACTAGCATTAATACGATTTTAATTAGTGGACATTCAACATCGTCTGAGATGACATTTAAAGAAAATAAACATACATGTGATAAGAATTTAGTGCAAAAAAAGTAATTTCCAATACTCTATTATCAATCACAAGTTAACACAATCGATTTCTAGTCACCAATTAGAATAAAATAACTATTATAGCATCATAAGATAACTTTAAATACCGATACAACAACTCTAACTCAACAAAGCAACAAATATTGAATCTGAAGACAGGTATAATCCTCCTCGGTCTAAACACATTCACGCATTAGATGATAGAAGTGTCTTTGGTTCTAAACATAACTTCTTAATTAAAATAAACTTGCACAAAAATAGTTCTATTACAAAATTTCAGAAAATATTTCTCTCCAAAACCATCAACCTTCAACATGAGGTCGATATTCCTATTTATAAAGAATCACTAAGCTAAAACTAAATAAAAAAAGTTGTGTTAAGTGAAACAAAATGCCACGTGGCAGATTTTATCTCTTTGTTCTCCTAAGATCATCTGATCTTTTCACTGCAATGGATTATTTCTATCATATTTAGACCAATGGAAGAAGAGGTCTTCACATGTTTTTCATATGGGAACCTATGTTGATCCATCGGGGTGGAGAGGACTTCCTTTATCTCTATTGTCTGCTCCTTCTACTTGATAAATTTAACACTTAAGCATTGTAAGATTTCCAGAGCTTTGATCATCGGTTCCATGAACTTCCTCGATAGACCCAGGATCATGCTTGAAGTTTTTGAAATATGTGTTTCCCATGCTAGGTCTTTCTCTTTATGTTTTTTAACAATATCTTGTAGCTTTTTGAGGATTCAGAGAAACCACAGTATTTTTTATCGAAGGTCGATGTTTCGAGTCTATATTAGGACCCATCATTAGGACATATAAGCCTAGGTAAAGAAGAAACTGAAATATTACTGATCAGATTCATTCCCTGTATGGTAGGGAGACTCTGGATGAAATCCGCCCTATGGAAAATCTCAGAGTAAAGATCCAACAAAGAGTAGAAGATCTAGAATTCCTCAAAAACTATAGAAATATCAAAGTCCTTCCTAAATTTGCATGCATAGAACATAGAATGAAGAACAAAGGTAACAACACAACCTTCCATAGGTTGGGTTTATCTATCATTAAAAACAAAATAAAAAATACCAGGTCCGCCTTAGATCACCTTTCGAAACAACACTGAACTTGCACCTGAAGCTCACACACTTTATTAGTCCGGAATTGTGGAGAACGGTTGACGCGCTGGCCTCCCTCAAAGCATAAAAATAATTCCACATAATGCACACCAGGAATAATAAGAAATTGGATATACTATAAAACAATAGTGCAAGAACAAACACAGGAACTAACAGCAGCAAACCCGCAAACAGAAAGGTAATTAACCTCTCCTCACACGCACTTGACATTGTCGAGTTGAGCGTCCTTGAGAAGGGACTGAACTTTGCAATCTCGCCTACCTATGTCCCAATAGATAATATGATATGATGAATTGAAGAAATTATAAAAAAACTAACAGACAAGGACAAGGGACAGGTTAGACAAGACTGCGCCTTCATCTTAATGAAATCGAAACTCCCAAAGAGAAACATCAAAAAAGAAGAAAGGAGAGCCATTACTAACCTTAGAACTAATACAACCTTGTCTATCCTCATAGCTGATAAAGGTGGTGCCACCGTAGTAATGAATCAAGCAACTTACAACACAAGAATGATTGAGCACTTGTCTCAATGTGGGAGCTACAAGAAGCTTCCTAGTAACCCTATTGAGAAGATCATGAAAGAAGTTAAAACAACTATAAAAAAATCCAGCCTAGATGATAGACTGAAAAAGTGACTTCTCCCAAGTAGTGAGATCACCCCAAGAATCTACGGGCTACCTAAAACTCACAAAGACAGGGTTCCCCTTAGACCTATAGTAAACACAATAGGCTTGCCCACTTACGAACTGGCCAAGTATGTAGAAAACATTCTCAGCCCCCTAGTAGGTCATACAGACTCCTTCATTAAAGATTATAATGATTTCATAAAAATCATCAAGAATGAGAAAATTAAACAAGAGGACATCCTTATTATATTTGACGTTGTCTCCCTCTTCACCAAGATCCCATTAGATGAAACCATCCAGGTTGTTAATGAAGTAACAGACCCAAAAACAACAAAACTAGTAGAGGTTTGTCTCCGGTCCACGTTTTTTAGCTATCAAGGGGAATTCTATGAACAAACAAGTGGCATAACCATGGGATCCCCACTTTCTCCCATTATCGCCAATCTCTTCATGGAAAACTTCGAGAAAAAATCCCTAGATTCCTTCCCTCTTAAACCAGTAATATGGAAGAGATTCGTTGATGATACCAACGTACTTTGGCCCCACGGTAAAGATGAAATTGATAGATTCTTCCAACATCTCAGCGATATCTCTAAAGACATAAAATTCACAATGGAACTTGAGGAAAATGGTAGAATTCCCTTCCTAGACGTACTAATCAAAAGGAAAGTAGATGGGAGACTTGGACATAAAGTCAATAGGGAAAATAACCACACAGAAAACTACCTTCATGCTAGCTCTCACCACCACCAAGCCCATAAGTTAGGTGTCCTCAACACTCTAACCACGAGAGCCTTAATAGTTTTAGATGATGATAACCTAGTGCAAGAAAAAGATCACCTTTGTAGGGTTTTCAAGAGCATAGGCTACAAGGACAAAGCCAATAAGAGGATGATAAACAGATCCCTAGATGAGAAAGAAATGGACTTAAACCACCTAACAACCAAGACCCTGGTACTATAGCCTACCTCCCTTATATCCAAGGACTAAATGATAAGATTGTCAATGTCCTAAGAAAGAAAGAGATTAAGACCTCCTTTAAACCCTCAAAAACCATCAAACAAAAAATGAAATATGTTAAAGATGTACCCGACCATAGGAAATGTAAAGGCATTTACAAAATAGAATGCTCATGTGGTAAATGCTACATAGGAGAAACTAGTCGTTCCTTTTAGATTAGAATCAAAGAATATGGAGCAGATATCAAGAATGAACGTACACGCACGTCAACTTTATCCGAACACTCATTTTCCTCCAAACACCGCATACGCCTAGAAGACACAAACATTTTATTCAAGGAAGATCACTTCTTCAAGCACAGAATCAAAGAAACTATTGAAATTCTTAAACACCCTAACAACTTGAACATGGATAATGGCCTAGAAATCAGCAAAAACTAGATTCCTCTGATCCAAGACAGACGTACCAGGTAATTTACTCTTTAAACCCTAAAACCTAGATCCCTCTTTCTCAACTAATTTTTTTTTTCCATATTAATGAACCTAAAACATTTCAATATTAATAACCTCATTTCCTACAATTAATATTACTCTAAACAAATAAAATAATTAAAAATAAGAAAAGAATAATAATTAAAAATATAAATATAAATTTATTCTAAACATTACATTATTATACTATTAACTTTATACTTTTAAATAAAACTAATAATCAAACACATTTGATTTCATTAATTAACTTGAATAACAAGTAGAACCTTTTAATTCATTCTATAATTAACATTAATTAAACTTTATAAATAATACATTAAAATTTAAAAAAAATAAATTACAAATTAATTAATAATACAATATATAAAAAAAAAACCCTAAATCCTTAAAAACCCCTAATCCTTTAATAAAAAAAATATAAGTTTTTATAAGCCGACTTCAAAACTTTAGGTTTTCCCCCTGTAGGTCACTATATATCTTCACTCTTTAGTTTCTTCTTTACCCAAGCTTAGATGTCTTGATGATGGGTCCTGATATGGACTCGAAACGTCGACCTCTGATAAACAATACTGTGGTTTCTCTGAATCCTCAAAACATTCCTTCCCAAAGAAGTATTACTGATCAATATCTTGTAAGTCGGTGAAACCCTCTCGTGGACCAAACTCTAGCAAATCAATGCCCTTCATTTCCAGGTTGATTTTCTCCCATTTTTTTTCTCATTCTTCCCACTTTTTCATTTTTTGTTGAGGCTCTTGGACCATGGACACCTAATGTTCGACTACTATTCTTATTCAAGCGATGCTACTATCCATCAACAATTAAATACTATGTTCCTATGAACCGTGACCCTTCTGTATTTCATTGATGTAGTCAATTCGTTCTAAGGCCTAATGTTCATTTTCGAACTATTGTTGCATATCTTTGTAGGTCGCCATCCCCATTAAATTATCTTCTTGAAGATCGGCTATTTGAGCGATGAAGAGGTCTCTTTCTCGTCTGAATTTCCCATACATTTCTTGGAACTCGCTCTTTAAGAGTACCACTGCCTATGTTGAGTTATGGTAGTACTCATCGTGATGACGAAGATGGTCCAATTATTTTCTCATGGTGGTTTCCTCCTCTTTGTCCTTCTTTGCTCTGTCAAGTGTGGCATCCATTCTGTCCATTCCAGCTCCGATGAGTTCGATCATCTTAGCATGCTCTGTATCAAATAGTGTTTCTTCTGTTGTTATGAACATAGTGCTATCCAAGGTGATTTTTATTTTCTTGATCGTCCTTTTCATCATGGATTTTCTCTTCCTATCATAGGAAATGGCCTGCACATCGGTGATTTCATCTACAGGATCCAGAATCTGCTAATCTCCTAGAACAACATATTTCCCAGGCTTCCTGGTGTGTAGATATGCTCTATGGTTTCTTCCCGTGTTGGTTCTTGTTTTGTTTCATGGTTGGGTCCACTCGAATCCTTGGTAGGGGAGTTTCTTGGATTCTCTATAGGTCGTTAATCCTATCTAGTTTCAATGATCAGCTTTGTTTTCACTCTGGATGAGGGAGTAGGCAGAAGCTTAGTATTGATTGAAGGTTCAACTGGTGGGGTGCCAATTTCTGGTAGCTTCATTGTTCCTCCTTGTTCACCCATGTCCATGTCATATTTGGAGCAGGCACCATGTTGTTGAGTCTCTCAAGTCGCTTGTGTTTCTAGTTAACTAAGTTTAACACCCCAAAGTCGAGCCCCTGCTGAATTGTAATTATGTTTATAGGCTAGTGAGCCGAGTGGTTGTAAACTAAGAGACTTATGTGTTTATTAGGCCATAGAGCCCAGATGTTAAGGCCAATGAGCCTGATTTTTGTATATGTAAATACTCACATCATTAATAAAAATTACATCGTTGCGTGCAGACCTTCCATGAAGAAAGAGTTATGGGGGACTAAGCTCCACTAGGTAGGGAAGGGGCTAAGTGTCCAGGAATAGAGGCTAAGCTAGACGGCTTACCTCTAAAGGAATAATATTATATTATTATTTCCTATAGGCTAAGGTTTGACTTAACCGTGTTGTCCTAAGTTCCTGGGGAAAGGGGACGAGTGTTAATTGGAGCTCATATAGCTTCAAGGAGACATGTGTCAACCTAGGAGCATGCATTTTTTAGGTGGGAAAGTCATCTCGTTGGGGGTTCCTTCACCATTCCTTCTGCACTCTTGTGAGGGTAGCCACCTTGGAAGAGAGCCATACTCCCCATTGAAGGATGTACTGAGATAGGAAGAGCCTGGAACCTACAGTTATACTAGATTTTTCCTGTGTATTTCCTGGGAATCTGAGCGCACCTATATTTTCCTGAGCCCATGTTGTGTCTTAGAGGTTGGTTGCTACTGCCAATGCAGTTCCTTGGCTAAGCTTGGCTTGCTACCATATTCTATGTCCTTACCCATTTTCAGTTGTTACCATCACTTGTGCGTTAGCCGAATTCTGTTGTTGACATCACCTGTGTATGTGTGACATAAGAGATAAATTGAAGAAGCGGGTCGTCAGGCCTATGAGCAACTCTCCCTAGGTGAAAGAGTTTGTTGGGGAAGTGAGTTCTCCTAGAGGGATTCTCATAGCAGCTATAGTACTCTGAGACTTCTGGTCTAGCCTGTTGTTGAATACCAAGGAAAGGGAGGTGTAGCAGCCAATGGACTTGTAATAGTGAAGGTGTACCCTCCTGGGGTGGAACGGGCATGTGGGGAATGAGGGTATGTGGGATGTGGGCGTAAATGGATCTTGGGATAAAATCCTTCCTTTTGTTCTATGTGACTTCCTTGTTGTCTTTTCCAAGCCTAGGAATCCCTTGCCCGGTGGATTTTAGTCCCAGCTCGGGGGTGACCCACTGTTGAGCGTGATGATCAACGTGGTCTAAGGCTGGGAGGTTCGTGGAAGGTCTGCACGCAGTCGATGGTCATCAATTAAAAGATAAGTACCCATTTTTATGTTCATTTACATGTTGTGTATTTGTATATGTTGTTATATATGTGGTTTTGTATGTGATTAATGGATGTATGATTTTACTTTTATTTCTACTTTGAGTTGTGTGATAGAAAAACGTAAATCATCTGTTAAATATTGGTATGTGTTATTGTCGCTTCCACAAGAATATGTGTATGTACAAAATGTTAATGTCTAGTTAAAATTGAATTAGAAATATATCCATGTGTGTGTGTGTGTGTGTGTGTGTGTGTGTGTGTGTGTGTGTGTGTAAGTGTGTAAGTGTGTGTGTGTGTGTGTGTGTGTGTGTGTGTAAGTGTGTGTGTGTGTGTGTGCTATAGCATTTTAGTTTTCCAAGGTAAGGTTGCATGGCCTGTCAATTTAAGGTCGGGAAGGTTACAAATTAGTATCATAGAAGAAAGATGTTTTCACTATGGCGTTTCCCGGCCTGTCGAGTGGTTGGAGACATTACAAATTGGTATCATAGCTAAGGTTTTGACATTGAGCCTAGATGGGCCATGTTAGTGGTTAATGAGACAAATATTTCAGAGTGAATTGTTGTCAAAAGGAACAAAATTCAAATTTCAGAACGTCCCTAGGTGCCAAGAGAATACCTTGGTCGTGTTATGAAGCTCAGGAGATATAATGATTTATGGAATGGAAATAGAGAAAGAAGCTACAACAACCATTGTTTTGGGATGCAAGGTTGAAATTGGGTCATAGGATTTGTTTGGGAGAAGTCAAATGCTTCACAGTCGTCATATGTAGAGAAGGTGCAGAAAAGTTGAACCCCTAAGTCCTTCAGACTTCACAACTTCGGTGAAGTTTATGTGTTATAAGAAAAGAGACCGAAGCCCTAAAGTTCTGAAGTTATGGAGAGGATCTGCATCGCAGATATGGGGAGAAATGTTCGATTGTTAGAAGTGTCGTAGAAAGAATAGAGCCCTTAGATTAATCCAAGAGCAAGAGGTAAGGTGCAGCGGTGAAAAATAGATCTCATTCGTCATATCTGCGCACAATTGATTGTGAGACGTATATCTCATAGTAGCTCATGAGTTCGAGAGAAACAAAGTTTGTTAAGGTAAAACCTTTCAAAGCCTGAAGTCTTGAAGTGACATGGCATGATAACGTCACCCAGGGTGACATGGAATTCCTTAGTCCTACCACATGTCAATTAGAATGGAACTTTGACGACCTTGTTGGACCGAAAGAAATACGACACATGGGGCCATGTGCCACCAACTTAATTGTTGACAGATGTACCATGTGGACCCTGGAAGCTAAAGTAGATAGGAAATTCAGAGTTCAGTAGATTGAGGAATGCAAGTCTAAAATCTCTCGAAGTCTGAAGTGACGTGTCCTGCTGACATCACTAAGGATGACACGAACACATGGGATGTGTGCCACATGTTAGGGACTTAAGAACCTATGGAGGATAACCACTTCGAGGGAAAGTGGGGTCACGTGGGTTCAGAACTCCTGAAGGCTGAAGCATCGGAGTCAACGTGACCGTTGATAGTCATGGAAGTGTGTCAGAAGATTTGACACTCCAAAGAGATGTCACTCTAGAGGTTTGTGGCATTGAAGGCTTTGGAAACACTCAAAGCCCGAAAATACGAAGCACGGAGTAAGCACATGTTGGTTTAGCACTTGGTCCTAGCCATGGTCACATGCGAGTTAAGGAATGAAGAAAAGGGGCTAGCACCGAATGGTGAATTTTTGCAGAAGAGAACAGGTCTTAGAGATAGAATCGCAGGGATTATTGATCGACGCAGACCCACCGAAAATGGAGTCTGATATTCTTTATGTTGAATCAGATTGTTTAAGTTACTCTGGAAAATTATTAAAGACTAATAGCTCGACAAAAATTTGGTTGAATACACATTTTTGCAGAGTTAACAATTGACAGAGACAAACTCAGTTGTTTCATAGTACACAGAAATGAAGGAGACACATGATGCTTACAGTTCAGAGGTTGAAGTTATAGGAATGGATGTCCATTTGGGAATTTAAGGAACAAACTCCAATGGGCATGGAAAAGAAATAGATAATGAAGTGAACATGATGAAAATCATTAAGAATTTTCAAAAATATGTCCAAATTCACCAAGCAGATAACAAAAGGCTTATGAGAGCCATAAAGAAACAAGGAAACTTCAATATGAAGTTGATGTGTAACCTGGAAAGAATTGAAAATAAATTGGATAAGGAAAGTGGATCTAGCAAATCAGGAAGTCACGGGACCCCTGATGAGGAAAGAAGAGGAAGAAGTCGTAGCAGACATCGCCCGCACTCCCAAAGGCATTCCAAAAGGAGGTCACATAGAAATTCAAGTCCATATCCTACCAGAAAGCATAGGAGATCTAAAGTGGATGACCTGAAGGGTGAAATGAATAAAATTAAAGCTCCTACTTTTGAGGGAGAGAACAAGAAAGATGAAGATTTTAAGGCATGGATGTTGGGCATGAGGAAATACTTCCAACTGTGGAACTATTCTTCTCATGCAGAGGGAATAATTTCCATCTACCAACTTAAAGGAAAGGCATCCATATGGTGGGATCAGCTTGTGAAAGTAAAACACACCAGAGATAAGAATGTTACATGGAGGGAATTCAAGAGACATTTTGAAAAGAAGTACTTAACTAAGAGGTATTATGACAATAAAATGAAAGAGTTATTTGAAATCAAGTTGGGAAGTATGTCCATTGATGAGTATGAAAGAAGATTCTTGGAGTTGTTGAAGTATGTCCCCTTCATCAAGGATGAGACAGTTAAAATTCAAAGGTATCTGAGTGGGCCTCCATCTTTCATTAGTGACAAGATCCAGTATGATGATCCTAAAACTATGGAAGAAACTATAAGGGGAGAAAAATGCTTATATGATCAGCAAACAGGAAAGCATACCTTCCAAAAATCTTAGGAATACAAGAAGAAGTTTAACTGGGAGCAGAGGCAGAAGGGAAACAAACCACCATTTTTTAGGAATATTCCTCAAGGACAGCCAGTTTTAAGAGAGCCAGGGATTTCTGAAGTAGGTGGGAAAAGGCCAAGGCATACATGTATGGAATGTTGGGTTTGTAAAGGATATCATAGGTATAGATATTGTCCTCACAGAAAGGACAAGTTGAGAGTTGTTCACAATGTTCAGCAAGCTGAAATAGTGGAGGACATGGGTAGAAGAGTACCAAGGATCTATGCATCCCTAGACAACAAGAAAACTGAGTTTAAATCACACATGATTGAAGTTGAAGGTATGATCAATAACCATGCCTTTACTATTTTAATAGAATCATGAGCTAGTCATAGTTACATAGATCCTAAAGTTGTGGAAATATTTTGTTTTGCAAGAAGCAAGCATGAGAAATATTGGTTGGTACAACTGGCTAAAGGAGCCAAGAGGAAAGTTGTTGAGTTGGTTAAATCATGTCCAGTGGGCATGAATGGACTGAGTACCAAGGAAGATTTGAACATCTTGCCTTTGGTATCATATGATTACCTAATTGGTATGGATTGGTTGGACCAACATCATACCATATTAGACTGCCATAAAAAGGCATTCAATTGCTTGGATGAGGAAGGAAATCGAAGAGCAGTCAAAGGAATTCCCAGTGCAGTTGTTGTCAGAGAAATCTCAACAATGCAGTTGAAGAAGTGTTACACGAAGGGCTATCAAATATTTGCATCCCATATCGAGGAAGCATCTAAGGTTAAGGTTTCAAATATGGAGGATCATGCAATCCTGGAATATTTTGAAGATGTGTTCAAGGAGGTACCAGGACTAACTCCAAAGAGAGATATTGATTTCTTTATAAATTTGACGCCTGGAGCAACTCTAGTGTCAAAGATTCCCTACAAAATGAGCACACTAGAGCTTAAGGAGCTACAAATGCAGCTGGAAGAACTTTTAAAGAAGGGATCTATACTCCCAAGTGTGTCACCTTGGGGTACCCCAGTCTTGTTCGTGAAGAAGAAATATTGGACAATGATATTGTGCATCGATTTTAGACGGTTGAACAAGGTGACTATAAAAAAAAAGTATCCTCTGCCAAGGATTGATGATCTCTTCGATCAGTTCAAGGGCACTAGAATATTTTCAAATATTGATATCAGGTCTAGATACCATCAGGTAAGGATTAAAGAGGAAGACAACAGAAAGACCGCCTTCAAAACAAGGCATGGTCATTATGAGTTCACAGTGGTGCCATTTGGGTTATCAAATGCCCCAACTGTTTTTATGTGATTAATGAATGGCATTTTTCGAGAATATTTGGACAATTTTGTCAATGTCTTTCTAGATGACATCCTTGTATATTCCAAGTCGAAAGAAGATCATGAGAATCATTTGAGGATGGTGTTGCAAGTGCTAAGAGAGCTTCAGTTATATGCCAAATTGAGCAAGTGTTCATTTTATCAAAACATAATTTACTATTTGGGGTATATCATATCGAAAGAAGGGATAGTCGTGGACCCTGAAAAGATTGAGGCCATAAAAGGATGGACATTACCTAAGAATGTGAAAGAATTCAGATCCTTCATGGGTCTAGCTAGATACTAGGGAAGTTTTATTGCAGGTTTTTCAAGAATAGCTCACCCCATCACTTCCTTGCAAAGGAAGGGGAAACATTTTCAATGGACAGAAGAATGTGAAAAGAGCTTCCAATAATTGAAGCAGTTTTTAACCAGTGCTCTAATTCTGAAGATTGCAGATCCAGATGAATATTTTGTGGTTTGCACAGATGCATGCAAAGAAGGACTGGGAGGATTCCTTACTCATAAAGGATTTGTGATATGTTTCGAGTCCAGAAAATTAAAAGAGCATAAAAGGCTCTATGCCACTCACGATTTGGAGTTGGCGGCCATAGTGTATGCCTTGAAGAATTGGAGGCACTACCTCATGGGAAAGAGGTTCGATCTCAGGACTAACCATAATTGTCTAAAGTATTTGTTTGATCAACCTACTTTGAATTCTAGGCATAGTAGATGGTTGGACTTCCTCTGTGAATATGACTTTGATATCAAGAACATCAAAGGAAAGGAGATCAAAGTGGTTGATGCACTCAATAGGAGAGTGAATGAACTATATGCTACAACTATCATCATGTATCAGATGGATCTTAAAGGAAGGATTTATGAAGCTACAAAAGTTGATTTTCAATACATGGAATTAGTAACTAAATTGCAGCAAGGTAAAATACAGCGGAAAGTTGAGGATTATGAATTGGGAATTGATGGAATTCTCTTGTATAGAAACAAAGTTTATGTACCCAATTCTCCTGAATTGAGGAGTGCAATTTTAAAATAAATGCACAATGTACCTTATGCAGGACACCCGGGATATCAAAAAACATATTCAGTAGTCAAGATCCAATATTATTGACCAGGCATGAAGAGGGAGATTGTTGAATACATAGCTAAATGCTTGGAGTGTCAAAAGGTAAAGGTTGAGCATAGACACCCAGCTAGGTTGCTACAGCTGTTAATTATCCCTGAGTGGAAGTGGGAAGTGGTGACAATTGATTTCATCACAAGATTTCCCTGAACAAGCAAGCAACATGATGCAATCATGGTAGTAGTGGACAAGCTTACTAAAGTTGCCCATTTTATTTCATTGAAGACCACTCACAAGGCAAATAACGTTGATGATATCTATATGAGGGAAGTAATACGATTGCACGGTATTCCCAAGACAATTGTGTCTGACAGAGACCCAAATTTTACCTCGAAGTTTTGGAGAGGATTATTCAAGGGGTTCGGAACGAACCTGAACTTCAACACAACCTATCATCCTGAGTCAGATGGACAAACATAAAGAGTAAACCAAGTAATAGAAGATATTCTAAGGGTGTATGTGATGGACAAACCATATAAATGGGAAGATTATATACACCTAGTATAATTTTTCTACAACAATGGGTATCAAGCATCATTGAAGATGAGCCCGTTCGAAGCAATTTATAGCATAAAATGAAACACCCCAGTAATTTGAGACAACCCAGTTGAAAGGGAAGTGGTTGGGTCAGATTTGCTCAAGGAAATGGAAGAGAAAATGTTGAAGATTAAACAGAATTTGAAGGTTTCCAAAGATAGAAATAAAAGCTATGCAGACAAAGGAAAAAACCACAGAGAATTTAAAGTGGGTGATCATGTTTTCCTAAAGGTGAAAGTCAACAAAAGTTCCTTGAAGATGGGAAGTTGTTCCAAGTTGGAAACCAGATTTTGTGGACCATTTGAAATCCTAGAAAGGATTGGAACAATAGCTTAGATGCTTGCATTGCCTGCATGCATGACTGTTTATAATGTATTTCATGTATCATTGCTCAAGAAGTATATACCTGATGTTAATCATGTGATTGATTGGAATGTAATTCAGGTGGAGCAAGAAGGCACTTTGCAAGTGCAGCTTGTGCACATACTAGATTGGAAGAGAAAGAAACTCTGGATTCGAGTTGTAAATATTGTAAAGGTTCAGTGGACCTTGTACGGTCCTAAGGATGCAACATGGGAGAATGAAGATGCTATGCAGGCAGAGTACCCACATATTTTTGAATATTTTGGAAATCTTGTTGTTGTTGTGTAAATAAGTTGCATTGAGGATAGTGAAAAAAATAAGGGGAGAGGATTGTAACACCCCAAGGTCGATCCCCTGTTGAATTGTAATTATGTTTATAGGTTGGTGAGTAGAGTGGTTATAAGATGAGATACTTATGTGTTTATTAGGTCGGAGAGCCTAGATGCTAAGGCCAATGAGCCTGATTTTTGTATATGTAAATACTCACATCATTAATAAAAATTACATCATTACATGTAGACCCTCCACGAAGAAAGAGTTATGGGGGACTAAGATCCACTAGGTAGGGAAGGGGCTAAGTGTACAACAATAGGGGATAAGCTATAGGGCTTACCTCTAAAGGAATAACATTATATTATTATTTCCTAGAGGCTAAGGTTTGTCTTAACCGTGTTGTCCTAAGTTTCTTAGGAAAGGGGACGAGTGTTAAGTGGAGCTCATGTATCTTTAGGGAGACATGTGTCAACCTGGGCACATGCAATGTTTAGGTGGGAAAGTTATCTCATTGGGGGTTTCTTCACCATTTCGTATACACTCTCGTGAGGGTAGACACCCTAGAAGAGAGCCATACTCCCCACTGAAGCATGTACTGAGATAGGAAGAGCCTGGAACCTACAGTTATACTGGATTTGTCCTATGTATTTCTTGGGAATCTGGGCGAACCTGTATTTTCCTGAGCCCATGCTGTGAATTAGCGGTTGGCTGTTTTTGTCAACGAAATTGCTTGGATGATCTTGGCTTGATTCCATATTCTATTTCCTTACCTGTTTTCATTTGTTACCATCACATGTGCATTAGCCGAATTCTGTTGTTGACATCACTTGTGTCTGTTTGACATAAGATCTGAATTGAAGAAGCAAATTGTCAAGCATGTGAGAAACTCTCCCCAGTTGAGAGATGTTTTTGGGGAAGTGAGTTCTCTTGTAGGGAGTCCTGTAGAAGCTATAGTACTCTGAGACTTCTGGTCCATCCTCTTGTTGAAGCCCAAGGAAAGGGAGGTGTAGCAACCAATGGACTTGTAATAGTGAAGGTGTACCCTCCTCGGGTGGAACAGGCATGTGGGGAATGAGGGTCTATGGGTTGTGGGCGTAAGTGTCTCTTGGGATAAAATCCTCCCTGTTGTTCTGTGTGACTTCCCTGTTGTCCTTGCCAAGCCTAGAAATCCCTTGCTCGATGGATTTTAGTCCCAGCTCGGGGGTGACCCACTGCTGATCATGATGAGCAGCGTGGTCTAAGGCTGGGAGGTTCATGGAAGGTCTTCACGTAGTTGGTGGTCCTCAATTAAAAGATAAGTACCCATTTCTCTGTTCATTTACATGTTGTGTATTTGTATATGTTGTTATATCTATGGCTTTGTCTGTGATTATTGCATGTATGCTTTTACTGTTATTTATACATTAAGTTGTGTGATAACAATAAGTAAATCATCTGTTAAATATTGGTATGTGTTATTTTCGCTTCTGCAAGAATATCTGTATGTACAGAACGCTAATGTCTAGTTAAAATTTCATTATAAATATATCCATATATGTGTGTGTGTGCTCGAGCATGTTAGTTTTCCGAGGTAAGGTTGTATGGCCTGTCGGTTTAAGGCTGGGAAGGTTACAAATTGGTATCATAAAAAAAAGATGTTTTCACTATGGCATTGTCCGACCTGTCGGGTGGTTGGGGACGTTACAGTGAAAAATTTAGCATCGATAATGATTATGGCGTCCTGGCCGCCCTCCCTACATTCTGGTACAATTTCATCAGAAGCCAAAGAAGATACTTCATCTGGGCTTTCCTCCTAGGTGATTACGACTAGAGATATGTGTGAAACCTCTGAGCCTTCAACATCATCATATATAGTGATTAGGTGCACAAGAACGGTTGGCACCCTTGTCCCGCTTGATACTCCTGCTGGCCTTTGTTGCACTACAAGTGTTATCAGGGATCTCACCTGGACATTTTCTTCTCCATTGGAAATTTATGTTGGTGGATCGACGCTTGATCCACTTGGCTCTACCTCCTGATCGCTAGTGTTTATCGGGGTAATCCTCAATGGTTCAATCAAAGGGTTAAAGTGGGGGATCTTTTTCTGTCCTTTGTATGGCTCTTTGGGCTTCTTCCAGTAACAACATCCCCCTCCTTCATGCCTCTACTACTTCTACCGTTCTGATTTTGTCTCTTACCCTGAGAGATTCTTGAGTTTTTTTCTCTATTGTCTCAACCTAATCATCCAGGGACATCGCTTTGAACTTAGTCATATTCAGGTTGGCCCTTCTTTGTAATACTTCCTCCCAGTCCTGGGCATCTTTAGTGAATATTTTGTCTTCCAAATTGTCATGAGAATACGACCAATAGGAGGATACATGTGCCACATGTTAGGGAACTAATCTCTTGGGATCGTGATTGTGAAATTGACCTGTATGAAACCGGTACTCGAGCTAATTCAAACCCTGTTGTTTTGCATGTGTAGTGTCTCTGACTGTGTAAAATCCTATGTGGAAACCATAGGTAATGAAATATCTCTTCATGTCTTTGACCAAGGAGGCATTGTATCCTTGAAAGATGGTTTGGTAACATATTTCCCCCAAAATGAGGCGATCTTGGACATGAACAGGGAGAAGGAGGGATGCATCGGTAGCTCTGAACACTCTAATATAAGTGTTAGTTTCTTCGAAGTACCAGTGGCCAACTTTTTCTATCATCCTCTTTGCCGCCGAAAAAATCCGAGGGAAATATTTTCTAAAGATGAGGAAGTAAACCCTGGATAGGAACTCATCACATATTAAAGCATATGATCTATTGTATTTATTTTCCCACAATATGTTGAAATAGACATGTACAGGTAATTTGGAAATATCCCAGCTCAAATTCATACCTGCAAAAATGTTCCTTGCGCAAATTACATCCAGCAAGTAGGATACCATGTAGAAGGTCAGACCCGCTCCTTCCTTGGGTGTTCAAGACCGTGAAATATTTATACTGAGCTACTTGGAGATAATGGCTCCCCAATTGAAGCTACTCCCTGAAATTGCCACGGTGTATGATGAGGGCATCCATGCCTCTGAAAATTTGGAGAAATATGTTTCTCGATACAACCGACAGATTAACACCATCAGATACATGTATGTCTCTCGAATATTTGTTGTGTTGTACCAGATGGTGCTCCTATTTGTGAATTTCCTGTCTTCTTTCCACCATAAGGATAGAAATCGGTTGGTATCATGAATCGTGTAGAACTTGACCATGAAGTTTGTGTTTATCCTTTCCTCCAGGTCTCTGAGTTTGTAGTAATTATGCACCTCCGTCAGAAGGAAAACACCAAAAAAATTTCCTTGTTCATTGTTGATGGTGCACTTTACCGTGTCATCATGGTCAATTATCCATCCCAAGGTTTCGATGCAAGGCAGAACTGGGGTTCGGCTAGCCACCCGATGAAAATTTGACCTCTGAATGTTTGGAAACACCTTATCATCCAATATTCAGACATTTATATTGCTATGAGGTGTGAACTCCAAGTATTCCTCCTGACTAATTTTGTTGTACAGATCGCCCTAATGTGGGAGCACCACTTTATACCCTGTGGTCACTTCTGTGTCGTTGAACATTGGAGGCTGGATAAACTGCTTCTTGGTGGACATGCAGATAACATATTTTTTCTTTGAGGAGAAATCCAACTCCCTTACAACACTCAGCGTAGATCCTTCCCTGACCTCTGGTTCCTTTAGTTTAGTCATCCTTAATGAGAGCCTAGTTGTCGGATTTCTTGGAGGCATTTTCTGCAAACAGATAGAGTGATATACCAACCTCTAAAAGTACTATGGATGTAATTTCAAATGTAGAAATGATGAAAATGAGAATGCATACCTCTTCCTTGCACAATATTAACCTGGTTTAGAGTTAAATATCATTTGTAAGCTCCTCGACATTCTCTCTTGATCCTTCGATTGCTTCGAGGAATAAAATATTTTTGCACAGAATGGTGTGCTTGAATATGTATTTGTAATTTAAATGGAGAGCATACTTACCTTGTTGCATCAGTTCTTAAATTCAAGGTTATAAATGCACCCTGCACAATCCATCACTAAATCTGAACCACGCTTCAGATTAAATGAAAATGCAAATTGGCGGAGGAGGCGCGGGTTACTTCATAGTTGTTCGGTGGATTAAAAATTATACTATTTGGTCGGCTCATGGGATAGTAATGTGGGTTGAGAGAAACATTAATTTAGCCTTTTAAATAAAAAATTAGATCTTATCATACGATTAGCAAAATGTGGAAGGATCGATGAACAACCCTCGTCCTATGATATCCTATCAAACCGTCGATAGAAAACAAGTGGATTGGCATCAAGGCTTTTTCTTAAACATTTTATTTTTTTGTTGATACCTTTAGCCAAAATCTATGATGTTGACCCAAAAATTTGTACAATTCTAACGTGTAAATGTTGACTTGGATATATGGACACAATACGAGGAACATCAAGAGGTGGCTTAGGGAAAACAAGCCGCGTTGTATGAAATTCTTACATGGAAAAGACATGTGGCGGTTGATTTCAACCTCTTCGTGGGAAACATTACTTCGACATCAGTGATTTCTTCTAGACATAGAATTGAGAGTTTCTGCACCATGTTTCACAGAAGCGTGGGCAGCCATTAACAAGGATCGATGATCGGTGATCAACAAAGCATTAAAGTAAAAATTTCTACGGTTTCCTCTCTCAAATTCTACTGATGCCAAAGATGTGTCGGGGACTGGAAATCGACGATGGAATTTTATTCCATTTCTGATTTACCTATCGAAACTTGTTGATGCTGAAGGGTATTGATGATGTTAAAATACTATCTTATAGGCCAAATTTCGTTGATCGACGATTGTTAAGATTTTTAAACCGTGTACCTTTCGAGCCTATTATGCATTGTTACTTAGAGAAAAGTTCAATCCATCAAAACCAAACAAAATGGTTGATGATAAGGTTTAATGACATAAAATAAAGAAAATACATCCATCCATGATACAGACTCTGACTTAGAAAATGAAAAGTGGTACCCAAAGAAAAACATTTGTAAAGAGACTTTTAGGGTGTGTTGAGTTCTTTCTCATACCTATTTATCAAATTCCCAATCCAAACTTCAAAGCAATGTTGGATAAGGGTGTTCATCCGCTATTTCCTATTGTGAAATTATTCCTTGTTGCGCACTCCATCCAGATCTATAGTCACACCCTTAAGCCTTCCAATTTGTATAACTCTTTGTTGATTTACTTCATTTCAAGCTGGACATGTAAGATACCCTAGTGTGGGTTCCCCCATACCTACCATGTCTTCTTAGATTATCATTTACCTGAAACCTAAATCTAGTATAAATATACGCCCATATTAAAATATCAATGTTGGCATTTAATTAAGATTTCTGTTTGTCCTCCTTCTTGGAGGTGATTGATTTTTGTTCTAATTTTCCTTCTACCTCTATATTACATATTTCTAAAGTGTTTTGAAAAAATTTAACAGATGACTGGTCATTGATTGCTTCACAGGTTATGAAAACTCTTTATATAGACTTTTTAAGCTAAAGATGCCGTGCTTCCTTTGGTTGTGATCCATTGTTAGTAAATCCTTACATTGGTACGACCTAAACATCGTCCTAGGCTGATGTATATGCAACATTTTGTTTGAGGAACACCTATATGGCCTCCTTGGATGTCTCTTTTTCTTTCCGTGATATCAAGATGCTTGTATTGTGATTGTTTTCGCACCCTTTGGTGTTGTGTTGGATCCGGTCTCACTGCATCAGTTATTGTCTTAGAACCTCCTCGTCTGACTATGTTGATATTTATTCCATAAGTCATGGACTCTGAGATCATCCCAGACATTCAAGTTGTTCTGGTTCCTCTTTTCTTGAGTTTTTCCCAAAAGTGTTGGGCATTCCTTTGTATCATGGTGTATTTAGACTAGTAAATTACATGTCACAATTGGGAGGTGGACATTCCCTTGCATATGGACCTCTACCTCTTCAAATCCTCCTTTACCTCCCCACCTCTATATCTAGTTCCCATCTCCCTCATTGAAGTTGGTAATTTGTATTTGGGGAATTACTTACAGTTATATTATTGGGGTTATACTATGGTTGTGTGTTATTATAATGAGGTTGTGTGAGAATTAACATACTATTTTGCATGACGTGTATGGAAGTGGTACATGGTTAAATTGAGGTGAAACTTTCCTTGTCATCATTTCTTCCTACACCTATAGGTTTTAAAGTTCTTTCCCTCATTAGGTCCATGGAGTCACCACAGTCTTTGTCATCCTTGACCCACAGCTGAGTTTGAGAAAAGGAATTAGGTGGGTATGAATTCTTGGGTATTTTTTTTTTTTTTTTATACTTATGCATCCTTGGAATGATTATTATGGATCATGCCCATGTGTCACCACATATCTGTAGTGGTATTCATGTTGTAGAAATGGGTTTGGTGCTCCACAGTACCATGTACTACACGAAATTTGGGCATTCATTATTGTGGTGTCCCTTTATGCATGTGTTACAACAAACAAATTATCTTTTCTCTTCTCCCTTATTCTTGTTCAGTTTAAATGTGAGGTTCTTGAGATCCTCCCTTCATCCTCCTCTATTGTTGGATGCGTCTTGAGTATTGGTTTTCTTCTAGTTGTAAGGCTACCTACAGAGCCTCTGCCTGAGTTTGAAACATTTTTTGTCTCAATGGGTATTTCAAATGGTAGCATTGAATTCACAAAGAGATGTATGTGTTGCATGTTAGTCGTAGAATAATTCAACACGCTAACCGTTTGAACCTATGATCAATATCCCAAACAAACTCCCACCCTAGTTTATGTTTTGATTCCAATCATCTCATTCATGTATTAATCTTCAGAACTAGGTTTCTAAAAATTAATTTATCGATTGGTTTCTTGACATGCAACCGTCAGTGTTGTTCACGGTGGGTATTTGTTCTGATAGGCTCATGTACCATTCCGGTGTCGCGGTCTTGAATTGGTAGATATTTGCACAAGTTTTGTATCCTCATACGTGATATGCTTTGCTTCGGACTTCTCGCGGATGAATGAGTGTTTTTAGGATCTTGATGTCTTTTCCCCAAATTATGGTAACCCTAATGGTAGGACATGATTCCACCATTTTGAACTATGATGAACTACTACCCATGCGGTGTAAGATTTGACTACTACTTCTTGAACTAGTTCCTCCAGTTGTTTCTCTTTGTTTGGATGTGTTTCATGTTATCTTCAGTTAAATTTGGATTTGTCTAAACCTTTGGCATTATTTGTTGTATTAATAGCCAATTAAGCACATGGGGTTATAGGTTCCCTGACATGACATGGATGGGAGTTCTACCTTTTTTCCTGCCATTGGACCACATGTATTCCTTTCATATGTTGCACACGTGATTTCCTCAATCTTCTCCACATTCAGATCCTCTCCTCTTCTTCATCACTTTCCAAACCCTCTCTATAGGCTATGGCTCTCTTCTTATTATTCATCTTATATTGGTAGCGTACTCCAATGCACGTCTTTCCAAATGTTTCCATTATATTATTTATCGAGGATGTTCCTCCATCCCGCGAGTTGGGTACATGGATCTTTCTTATTTCCCATATCCATATCTTCCCTCCATTTTATCCATTTTTTTTGATTACTTCCTTCAGCCCCTTTACCTTGTAGGGAATTTTATCTGTCTGATTTCATGGTCATAACACCATTGTTATACAATTAAATATTGATTGAAGTATACAGTGGTTTGATATACCTACCTCTAGGTCCTTTTAGAAACTCCTTCTATGTTGCGGTGTAATAATTATAGGTATCGCAAATTCCTGATAAACCCTGCAACAATCTTGTCTAACCAAAAATCCTTGCGTGTTGGGTTGATTTGTTGTTAACTTGTTGTAAGCTGCGCAATCTCCACATGATTCCAATTGATCTGTCTAATTCAATTTGTAGGCAAGGTTTGTTTTAGCATGTAACACTCTTGCAACATGCGAAATCACCCAGGAAAATACCTCCTTGAAATTAAGCTAAAACATGTACTTGTCCTAGATGTTGTCGATGTTAACTTGGATTTTTTGTTATCTTTACGTACAAACTCAAGCTCCTTTTTTCAACCATCTTTGATCTCCTCAGCCATTTGGATTCCAATTGTGCTTTTGTTCCTTTTATACCTTGTTTCCATGCTTCTTTATTGAATCCCATTCCTCAATCCCATCACGGTTCAATGACCCGAGCCATTTGTTGTGAAATTCTCTTGCCTATCTACTTAGGTAAGGCTAACACGGGTTCATATATCTAAAAGCGGTTTCAAACAAAACCCTCTAAAACTATCGGTATACGGTAGACCCGGTAGGCAGCCACAATAAATAGAATGTATTGTGTGAGTCATTCTCACCGAGATAGTTCTATGGGTGATTACAATTCTTAGATGCTTGCGATCCGGAAGGAGTGAGATCACAGGTTGGATTTGATCTTCATCTAGTCTTAAATTGATTACTCTGTCTATTATTATTAAGATCCACTCATATGTAAGATTATACATTCATTCTAATAGATCTAGCTAAACAATTATATGTAAATCAATCATGATTAAAGATGATTGACCATTAGCGAGAGAAGTAAACCATTCTCATCAAAATTTACACAAGTTTTATTGGTTCACCCCTCATAGACTCGTCCATAAAGATACGGCTGTAGTCTCTTTATTTAGATTACACCAAAATGTAGATTGTTAGGTACTCTGATTCCTGATCCTTACAATTTGTAGAACATGTTCCACTGACACAGCCGGTGGACTAGATCACACCAGGATACTTAGCTTTTGATCTAACCCTCAAGATATAGATACCTAACTCTTCTATAGCTCAACAACTTACAAAGTAAGGTACATGTTAGCAGTTTCTTACTATTCAAAATTAACTTGAACCAACAACAACCACTTAGAATCTCGACCCATACCTCCTAGATTATTATTTAAACTAGTTTACAAGTTTACCAACCGTTAAAATCTCTTACCAAAACCATAACCCTAACATTTTGGTTGGGTTTCACATATACTTTGTACCTTGCATATTTCCTTCTTTTAGGCGGCTTCCCTCGCTTAAAATGTGTTGCTTTTCCTACCAGTTGTTCTTCTCCAAAGCTGGGTTTTATTCTCCGAAAATAGGTATTGCCTCAAAATAGGCCCTAAGCCTAACAACATGCATGTTTGATTAGTGGGGGTATTGCCCGTGATTCGAAAGTTGCCCAGAAGACATAAATTTATAGGTACATGGGTATTGGATGCATCACAATATGCAAGTTTTAGACCTAGAGAAGAAAGGAAATTATTATTAGGGTGTGGATCTTCACAGGTTGCACAAAATTATACAACAAAGTGGGAATTCATTTCTAAGATTCCTCTTGGTGCATTTGGAGCAAAAAATGGCCAAATCTCTTTCTGCTTCTTCTTGCTTTTTATTGACTTACAAGGTGTCCATCTACATGGATAGTGACTGAAAAATATTAGTTTTAATGCCATCTAATAATCCTCTAATATCATTTTTAGTAAGGATTGTAGGGTGATAAGATTATGTTACCATACACTTGTTGGGTATCCATGTGTGGGTGTTAGAGAGCTAACACCCCCTACCTAGAGGGTCATAAGGGAAAGACCCCCTCTGTATGGGGGGTTCATAGGGAAGAGGGAGTCCCCATGTATAGGGGTTCATGGGTAGTGCTAGTAACAAAATATAGGATTTTTTGTGTTTTGTTTTGGTGGTTTTCAACACATGGTTTCGATGGAACTTCTAATTTTTGTTTAAGGAATTAGGTTTGTTAACTAATATAGGTCCAATGGATTATGGGTTTGGATGTTGTGGGATCTTATATATGTATTTTATTGTAAACAATGAATATATGATGAATAAGTATTATAGGTGCATCTCTAAATAGGTTGTTAGTTTCAGGTTGGTTTCAAAATTAAAAATGTTATGTAATGTGTGTGTGTGTGTCATTGTATCTTTATGTTTTTATTAAGAATCTATTTCATTAATTGTATTATATAAAGGTTAAAATATTCTTTGGTATCAGATTTATTATTGGCTTCAGGGGGATTCTGTTTTGGTCAAGGTTTTTGTCGGGGTCTATGATAAGCCTTCTTAGAATGGGAGATTTGTAGTATTGATTCTTTAGGAGAAAATAAATGGCTTGGAGTTTGAAAATAGATATCGATAAATTTAATGGGAAAATTTACAGGTTGTGGAAGCTCAATGGAAGATATTTTGGTAGAAAAGATCAATGGATTGTAGTGGATCCAAGTATTGCACCTACAAGAGCGTCAGAGAGAAGGCGTAAAATCTTGGAACATAAGGGTAAAGAGAACCATTATTTGTGTCTCAGTTTGAGTATTGAATGTGTCAGTGGAAGATACATCCAAAGAATTATGGGATGAGTTGGAAATTTGTATCATTCTAAGTCCTAAGTAAATAAATTGTTCCTGCAAAAGAAGATATATAACCTAAGGATCAAAGATGGAGACTCAGTGATAGATCATATGAACACCTTCAATATCATGGTAATTCAGGTATTGTATATTGATATTATGATTTCAGTAGAACAATTTAGCATCAGTTTATTGTTCTCTTTACCAAACTCCTGGGATAATATGGTTGTGGCTATAGGTAGTAATACAACTACTTTTACAAGTTTTGATGATGTGGTCTCATCCTTATTGTGGGAGATGGGGTGGAAGGACATAGAGGTTAGAGCACAAAGTGTTATTTTGAGAGGTCTCCCAAAATAAATAGATCTTATTCCTCAAGTGGGAGATGTAAATATAAGGGTATATAAAATCTCCCAAATTTCATAAAGGTAATGTAGCTCAATCACCCGAGGAAAAGGGCACTACAAAGTAATGTAGATCCCAAAATGATTTAGAAAGGGAGGTGTTTGATGATGCTCCTACTATATGAAAAACCTCCTATGAAGAAGGATGGGATGTGTACCTTTATTCTTCAATCACACATGCAGATCATGGGGCATGGTTGATTGACTTCAGTGCATCCTTTCATATGACTCCCTCCACAGGGGAGTGGTTTTGCAAATATGAAAGGTGTGATGGAGGTTATGTTTTCACGGGTGATGGCTCAATAGCCAAAATCATGGGAGATGGAAAAGAGTCAGAGTTGAATCTTATGTATGAAAGGATTATAAAACTCCATGGTGTTCTTCACATCCCAAGTTGGACAAAACTGATTTCTATAGAAAAATGGATGATGCATAGGTAAGCAGTGTTTTGGAAAGGAAACCTATAGGATGGTTTGAAGAGAAATGGAGTTGATGAAGGGAGTTAGGATTGGAACCATGTACAAGCTACTAGGAATCACTATTAATGATGGGTCACAATAGTTCCATTGTTCTTGGGGTGGAGCTAAAGAAGAAAAAATCATCACCGATTAATCGGAGAAAAGGCTATGTTGTGGTATCAAATACTAGGGAATATAGGAGAGAAGGGATTTCACTATACGGTAAGGTATGGTTGAAGGTATCTCTAACATCTCTCTAAATTTTAGATTTTGTGAACATTGTGTATATGGGAGCAAAATCCGGGTGGAATTCCCTCCTAGTGCAATAGGGCATAGAGATTTTACAGTTGGTACCACCGGTGATGTGTTTGAATGTTAATGTTGGTTCCATTGTTGGGTATAATGGTATAATATTTTCCTTAATGTGTGTGTGGAGCGTCAGTTGGCTGCATCGGCGATCCCTCTAGTAGTGCTATATGTGCCGTGTGCCTCGAAGCTAGGGGTCCAGGGGGACAAGTATACAGTTACTTATAGCATTATTCGACTAAAATTATCCAGTGAAATGAGGTTCCAGTGATGCCAGAAATTGTTTAGAGACATTTGTTCTATTTTTGCTTGATTTTGTTTTTTAGTGGTTTCTAAATTAATCCCAGATTAAAAGGGGATTAGGGTTTTGTATCTACACATAATACCTAAAAATATTGTATATATATTGTATAGTGAATGGTGAAATTAATACAATGAAGCGTTGAAAGGTTTTCTCAGTTAAGGGTTTCAGTATAAATCTCGGTGTACTATGTATGAGTCATTGATTATTTATGTTTTCTTAAGAATCTATATTCATTACTTTACATCACAGTTTAAAACTTATGTGGTATCAGGATCTGGGTTCTGTCAGTCCTGTCAGATCTGGTTATCTAAGTGTCTAATCAAATCATCTGGTAAAAACTTTTGAGCTATGGAAGCTCAAAATGGGACCTTCTTGTAAGCAACAATGGATGTTGGATCACAGGTACACATCCCTCTTTGGGACATCTGATTGGTACACAATATCTTGGTACAAACTACTAATTTTTACCACCCTACTTGGGTATGTCGAGAGGAGATTGGGAGAGTGGAATGAGAAGAGTATTCGACTCTGTTTGGAAGATTCGGTGTTGTTGAATGTATGGGGAGAATCTATAGCCAAGGAACTATGGGATAAGTTAGGGAATTTGTATCCAAGTCCAGTAAAACAAAGTTGTTTCTTGAAATAGTTGTATCATCTTAGGATGGAAGATGGAGATTACATGTGAGAACATCTAAATTCCTTTAATACTACAGTAGAATCCAAACTTGTCTGAATATTGTGATTACTTGAGAAGAAGATAAGTGTATTACTTTGTTATGTTCTTTGCAAAACTCTTGGGATAATACAGTTTGTAGCAATTGGGCGTTACCACTCAATCCTACTTTGAAGTTTGAGGATGTAGTTGCATATTTTTTATCTAAAGAGATGAGGTGGAAAACATGGATGGTCATAGCACAAAATATTTATTTATGGAAATTAAATTACTCAAGACATGAATCACAGGTAAGTCTTTGGTGGAGATCGAAATCTACAGGAAGATCTAAGTCTCAGGGAATATCTTTTGAGGAAATGATGGAGGTGTGGTAAAACAAGGTATTATAATAAATATTGCAAGTCCTAAGAGGTTGATAAATAGGGTCTGATGGTACCTCTTCTATGGAGGTGAAAACCTCCACTGGAGAAGGGGGTGATGTTTACCTAGCATCTACAAAAACACATGTAGACCATGATGTATGGTTGATGCATTCAGAGTGCATCATACCATATGACTCCCTCACAAGGTGTGGTTACATTGAATATAAGAAAAGTATGAAGGAGGTGATCTTTTCCTAGGAGATGACTTGATAATTAAAATCATAGGATGTGGAAGGGGTTAAGTTCTTTGCTAAAATATGGAAGGATTAGAACTCTCCACAGGGTTCTGCACATTCCAAAACTAGCTGAGACATAATATCACATGAAAGCAAGTTGGATCCGAGTGGATACTGTATTGGGAAGGACTGCAAGATGGGTACTAGGAGAAATGGTGTTGATAAGGGGGTTTGGTGTGGAACTACGTACAAGTTGTTGGGAAGAACTATTAACGATGGTACCTATACCAGATCTTGAAATATACTTCATAAATAACCAAGAATAAACCATAAACCATTCATGTAACATTAACACAGAAATAGAAAACCCTTGAGGGTAGGGGTAGCACCATATAATATTGAAATCCTTATGGAAGGATAAAAACTCCTCAAACAATCCTTGTGTCTAATCCTGATCTTATTCACTATGTTTCATTATATTGCCTAGACTTTTTTATATAGCTCTCTCTCTATCTCCTGGAAGGCTCTCTAGAAGGTTCCTCACATTTATTACATCCAACTACCATAGTGGGCCTTTATTAATATAGGTGGACTAGGTCCACTGCCCATTCAATTGACCATATTCTCATATATTAATTGACTTCCCCTAATAACACATAACTACATTTCCCATTGGGTACCTCCCATATACCTCATGTTACTCTCCCTAGATTTATACACATTCCATCCCCTTCACATGTTTCACCCTCAAAACATGAGAAGAAAGCTCATATACAATATGACCGATTAAGCAATGTAGCCAACTGGTATCAAATACGACCATCCATCCATCCCAATGGAGTCGAGGGCATGGTGTCTATCTGCTACCTTTGCACCCTTATCTTTCTATGCATCATGTCCTTGGGGTTGCCCTGTCTTTATCTTATCTTTCCTGTCTGGTGCCCCGCTGGTGCATAAATGTGTTCATACACATGCCCATATATGATGACTTTGCATCTCTATGAGTGTGGATGGTGGAAGTATACCAGCTGTAGGAATTTAATTCTTTTTTCTTCAAATCACATAACACTTTGTGCCTTTTGGAGTCAATGACCTCCTTAGCTGCAGTTTATGTCCTTGTATTTTTGCTTCATCTCCTTTGTAGACTCCACCTCTGATTCAACTGGTAGGGCAATACTTCTTTGCTAGCCTCCATGGGTTCATCTTTCTTACTAGGGGCATGCTTGATATGATTTTTCTTTTTTCTTGTACCACAACTTTAAAAACTTCTTTTGCACATTAATATTAATGGTACCCATTGGTTTGATCCAAGGATATCCCAAACAATATCCACTTCATCCCATATCCATAGCATAAAATCACAGATACAACACATATTTATCATGGTAATCTTCAAATCTTTAAAAATTGAATATTCACCCCTCAACATGTGTGTGCTTTGAATATTCTTGGTAGTAACTTTGATCTATTAATAGTGAACATTGATAAAATTATGCATTGCAACTAGGGTTAATAGAAACAATGATGTTTCTTTATGGAATCATTATGAACACAGCAACATAGATTTTCATGAAAATAAACTCTTGGTTCCTCTTTATCCTTATTTTCTCCAATGAGACCACTTGTCTAACGTATTTTAAAATTCTACATTGGAAAGTCTCATCATCTCCTTATAATCAAATTGATTTTCCACAGATATGAATCACCTTGTAATTTGAGAGCTACCAAATGGGGCCAAGTATCTTTCCATACTGATTTTCTTTCTTTATGAATGATTCAATACTATGGCCATCACATTTTCTTGTAAAATACATCTTTCTATAGGCAGCCCCCAAGATAGAATGACTAAGTTAAAATGTGACTTTTCCCGGAAAAACCCACGGCGTGAATTTAAAATGCTCATAACTTTGCTTCCCAGACTCCGTTATTCTGATTTTTTGATATTGGGTATTTTTTCGAGAGAATTCAAATATCCAATTTATTTTGCCAAATTCAGCTCATAAAACTTTATATCTTAACCTGAAGTGCACTTGCCCTCTTTTTTTCTTCCCTAAAAAAATTCTGCAAAAGAGAAAAATCTTCCTTCTTTGGCAAAGGGAAAGTTGCATTGCAATTGTTAAATTACCTAAACTGAATCTGTAAAATTATGCTTCATAGATAACAAAGAATAGAGCCATAAAACCATTCATCATAACAGGTAACTGAGAATAGAAGAGCCAGCGGGGTGGGGTGACACCATATATTAATCATTATGGAGGATAAAACTCCTCAAACAGTCCTTGCTTTGTACAATCACAATATTATTCACTATGTTTCATTTGCATTGCCTATACTTATTTATATAGCTCTCCCTACCTCCTAGGGCCTTCTAGAGCCTTCTCATTTGTCCAAGCTACCATGGTGGGCCTTTATTAATATAATAGTGGACCTGGTCACTAACACATTGAATGACCACATTCCATATATTAAATGGCTTTACTAATGACACATAACTACATTTGTTTGGGTACCTCCTAGGTACCCCATACCTCTACAGGGGTGTGGTTACATGAATATGACTATGATGGTGGTGATGTATTCCCTGGAGAATTTCGGCCATTAGAAATCATGGGATGTGGAAGGGTTAAGTTAACACTAAAATGTGGAAGGATTAGAACTCTCCACAGGGTTCTGCACATTCCAAAAACTAGCTAGGAGCCTAATATATGTAAACAAGTTGGATGATCCAGTGGGTCTTGTAGTGGGAAAGGGAACTTACAAGATGGTGCGAGGAGAAATGGTGTTGTTGATAGGAGTTTGGTGTGGAACTTCTGTACAAGTTGTTTGGAATAAATTATACTAATGGGTGTAGCAGTTATGTTGTCCCTGAGAAGATAAATGAAGGATATAAGACCAATACTGTCCTAGAAATGAAGATCATGTTGTGGCATCAAAGGCTGGGACATATTGGAGAAAAGAACCTTCAAACACTACATGGTAGGTGGCACATGGTTGAAGGTATGTCCCTAATGCACTCAAAGTTTTGATTTGTGAACATTGCATATATGAGTAAAATAGAATGAGTAAGATTCCCATCTAGTGCTCTAAAAGAAAGGGGATCTTAGAGTTGATACAGTGATGTGTTTGGACACATGCCAGTTCCATCACTAGGTAAATATATATATCTATGTATGTTTCATTCATAGATGATTTCCTCCAAGGAACACGTGGATTTATTTTTCTTAGAAAGAAATCTAAGAACAGGTATTAGAAATAAATTTAAAGAGTTTAAGTCTATGGTAGAAAATCATCACGAGAGAAGAAAATAAAGGTATTGAAACGGAATAATGGTGGATAATTCTGGAAATGAATTCGAATAATTTTGCTCTGGTAGAAAATCATACAGAGAAGAAAATAAAGGTATTGAGAACAGATAATGGTGGGGAATTCTGCAGAAATGAATTCGAATAATTTTGTAAGAAGTGTGGTATAGTAGGGAAGAAGACTACTCCATACACATCTTATCAAAATGGAGTTGCAAAAAGGATGAATAGAACACTGATGGAAAAATAAAGGAGCATGCTCAGTGGTGTCGAGTTAGGACAGGAATTATGGGAAGAGGCAGTGGGTACAATATGTTACATGTTCAATCAATCACCCTCATCAACGTTGGATGATAAAACTCCACATGAGGTATGGATTGGTAAGACACCTCTCTTGAACATATCAGAGTGTTTGGTTGTGATGATTATGTACATGTTCAAAAGGAAAATAGAATTAAGATGGATAATAAATATGACAAGTGTATCTGTATGGGTTATAAAGATGGTGTGAAAGGTTATAAGCTTTGGAACCCAGAAAATAAGAAGATTGTTTACAGTCGGGATGTTTTTTTTAGAGAGGTAAAAGATGTGTCCAAATAGGAATTCCTACCAACTCAAGATGAACCTGAGAAAATAGAGCTTGAGTTGGATGATGCAAAATCTGAATCATCTGAAGAAGATGAAGTAGAAGAAGAAGAAGAACCTCATACCCCGGTATTTAGGAGATCAGTGAGAGAAAGAAGAAAACTAGAAAGGTATAGTCCACCTTATTTCCGTTCCAATTTTGCTTTATCTATTACTGATGATGATCCCAAAACTGTCAAGGAAGCAGTGAATTCAGAGGATATTAAACTCTGGAAGAAGGCCATGGTTGAAGAAATGTATGCCTTGGATAAGAATGAGATTGGGATATAGCTGAGTTGTAAGCTGGAAGAAAATATGTTGGTAGCAAATGGTTGTTTAGGAAGAAATTTAATGCAGAAGGAAAAGTGGAGAAATACAAAGCTCGGTTAGTAGCAAAAGGTTATTCCCAGGTAGAGGGAATTGACTTTGGTGAGATTTTTTCTCTTGTTGCTAAGTTAACTTCTATTATATTTATTTTATATATTGCTACTGCTTTTGATCTTTAAGTGGAACAGATGGATGTGAAGACAAAATTCCTACATGGGGATATGGAAGAAGAAATCTACATGAAGCAGCAAGAAGTATTTGTAGTGAAAGGAGAGAAAGAGTTGGTTTGTAAGCTAAAGAAGTCACTATATGGTCTAAATCAATCACCAAGGATGTGGTACCAAAAGTTTGACACATACATCCTTGGATTGGGATTTGTGAGAAGTAGGGTTGATCACTGTGTATATTACAAGCAGGTTGGTAATCACTTCATTTATATAGTGTTGTATGTTGATGACATGTTGCTGGTAGGAAATAACATGGATGTTAGCAAGGAGGTGAAATCGTAGCTATCCTCCAAATTTGACATGAAGGATCTCGGTGTTACTAACTTCATTCTGGGAATGGAGATTAAAAGAGATCATTCAAAGAGGAAACTATGGTTGAATCAGAGAAAATATGTTGAGATGATATTGCATAGGTTTTATACGCATGGAAGTAAACCAATCAAGTTTCATATTCCTATAGGTCTAAATTTATTTGCAAATCAGTGTCCCAATACACAGGAAGAAGAAGAGGACATGTCCCATGTTCTATATGCCAGTGCAGTTGGTAGTTTGATGTATGCAATGGTCTGTACTAGACCAGACATTGCACATGCAGTGGGAGTTTTGAGAAGGTATATGTCAAAACCAGGGAAGCATCATTGGATAGTAGTAAAGAGGGTCTTCAGGTATCTTCGGGGCACTACCAGTTATGGCTTGTGCTACCAAGGAAGACCGGGATTGGACAGAGTGGTGGACATACATGGATTTGTTGATGCAGAATGGGTTGGAGAATTGGATCGTAGAAGATCTACAAGTGGGTATGTGTTTAACCTATTTGGAGGAGAAATCAGTTGGATGAGAAAAAGACAGGTTGAAGTGGAACTCTCAACTACAGAAGTTGAATACATGGAAACCACTCATGCAATAAAGGAAGCAGTATGGTTACAAAGATTGTGTTCAAGTATTGGGTTGGTACAACAAGTAGTAAGATTAGATTGTGACAATCAAAGTGAAATCTTCATGGAAAACAACCCAGCTTATCATTTGAAGATAAATCATATTGATGTTCAGTATCACTTTGTGAGAGACATGGTTGAAGAAAAGAAGGTGTTGTTGGAAAAGGTTGACACTTTGTAGAATGTTGCATATTCATTGACAAATTCTATGAGCAAAGAAAATTTATCTTGGTGTAGAGTAACAATGTGCATTGTTGCCCTGGATTGTTGACTATATAATCCTATGGACCCTTGGATGCAAAGAAAACAACAAGTGGGAGAATGTTGGGTATGTGTTATATTCTTTGCATGTGTGTGCGCCCCACACATCAAATTCGGCAACTATGTCTGACAATCCCTCTAGTAGTGTTATCTGTGTCGTGTGTGTCGGGTGCTTCCTAGGGTGGTCCCAAGGGGGGCCAGATATGGCCCCCCTGGTTATACGCATCGTTCAGGTTCGGGCAGTATCCCGAAGCCAACGGGGTTTGGGGCAATGCCCCAAATTCTTTTTTGGGCGTTTGTGCTATTTTAGCGGATTTTTCTATTTTTAGCAATTTTCTAAATTAATCCCGGATTAAGGGATTAGGGTTTTGGTATCTACGAAATACCTAAAAACATTGTATATATATTGTATGGTGAATGATGAAATTAATTCAATGAATCGTTGAAAGGTTTTCACCCGGTTAAGGGTTTCTGGTATAAATCTCTGTGTACTATGTGTATGAGCCATTGATTATTTTTTGTTTATATTAACAATATATATGCATTGCTTTACTTCACAGGTTTAAAACTTGCATCCATCACTAGGAAAATTTGTGTACTATGTTTCATTTTTAGATGACTTCTCGAGGAATACTTGGATATATTTCCCTAGGAAGAAATATGAAATATTTGATAGGTTTAAATATTTTAAGGATCTTGTGGAGAATGAAACAGAGAAAATAATTAAGGTGTCGAGGAGCGTTAATGGTGGAGAGTTCTATAGAAATGAATTCAAATAATTATGTAATAAGTGTGATATAGTAAGGTAGAATACTACTCCTTATACACCTCAGTAGAAAGGAGTTTCAAAAAGGATGAACATGATGTTGATGGAAAAATAAATGTGCATGTTGAGTGGTGCTAAGTTAGGAGAGGAATTCTAGGAAAAGGCAGTGGGTATTGCATGTTACCTACTCAATCAATCACCCTCATCATCATTAGAGAAAAAGACTCCACACAAGGTATGGACTGGTAAGAAACCCTCTCTCACACATCTTAGGGTATTTGGTTGTGAGGCCTATGTTCAGGTTCTAAAGGAAAATATGAGTTAGATAGATAAAAAAAAAGGCTAAAAAGTCTATATTTATTGGGTATAAAGATGGCATGAAAGGTTATAATCTTTGGAACAATTAAAATAAGAAGGTAGTGTATAGACAAGCTGTGGTATTTAGAGAAATAAATATGTTGTCAAACAGGAAGTCCTACCAAGGAAGGAAGAATCAGAGAAAGTAGATTTTGAGTTAAAGGATGATGAATCAGACTCTACATAAGAGAGGGAATTATAAGAAGAAGATAATCATACTCTAGTATTGAGGAGATTGGTTTGGGAAATAAGGAAACCAGAAAGGTATACTCCTCTTGATTTCCATTAAAAAAATTCTTTGTCTATTACTGATGGTGATCCTAGAATTGTTAAGGAGGCAATGGATTCAAAGGATGTAAATGTAGTATTCCAAATATAAAATAGTATGTAGAACCTAAATATTTTAGCTAGAAGTGGTAGAACAACAATTATATAACCAGAACAATACCAAAACAACACCAGAAAGAGCACCTTGATTAATGATATAAATGTTCACTTGCCTCTTCGAGGGGGCAACCTCTAGCAGAGCAGCGCTCTATTACAATAATATCCAAGACAATATTTCTCATACCTTCTACTTCTATTTATACTAAATCTATCTATCCAAAGGAACAATCTAGAGGAAGATCCTTCTAGAAGCGAAAGATTCTATTAGGTCTTCTTACATTTGACTTATTCTTCATTATTGCTAGGCCTTATTAATATTGGAATTTATTACATGGAATTATATTATTCTACCTATGTGAGGGGTTAGGGAGGTTAGGTCCCTAACATGCCCTCCCCCTTGAAGAAAAACCTTCTCCTCAAGGCTTCAGATGAGGGAATTGTTGTAGAATGGTGGTCAGCTCCTAGGTGGCATATTCTAGAGGTGTGTCTTTCCAGTGGACTAACACTTTCTAGATGGTGCGCTAATGGAGATGACACTCTCTGTGGGCCAAGACTTCTTGTGGCTACAACCATATGGAACCTTCTTTATCCAACTCAACAAGACTAGTTTAATTTTGGCACTTATTTCCAATCACCTTCTTTAAGAAGAAAACATGAAAAACAGGATGGAGCTTCAACTGAATGAGTAGAGATAACTGATAGGCCACTGATCCCACATGCTATAAGGACCATAAAATTTGGGTGCAATTTTCTGACAGTGGTGATATTTGAGGGAATTCTGTTTATAAGGTTGTAGTCAAAGAAATACATGGTCCCCTTCAACAAAATGGTGTTCAGAACGACCTTGATCTACTTGTTCCTTCATACGATTCTGAGCCATGACCAAATTGTCTGTCAAGGCCCGAAGAATAGCCTCTCGAACTGTAAGATTGTGTCAACCTCCCAAACCTTCGAGACCCATGGAATATAGGAGAGAACGGATGGGGTATTTTTTTCATAGATTGCTTCAAAAGGAGTCATGCGAGTAGTTGTATGGTAATATGTGTTGTACCACCATTCAACTAGAAGTAACTATTGAGCCCACCGATTTTTCTGCTCATATGAAAAACAACTCAAATATTTTTCCAAACACTTGTTGACAACTTTCGTATGGGGGTGATAGGCAGTGATGAGATGAAATTGGATTCCCTGTAGCTTGAAAAACTCTTGCCAAAAATTGCTAGTGAAAGTGGGGTCTTTGTCAGAGACAATAGAATTAAGCATGCCATGAAGCTTGAAGATGTTATCAAGGAAGAGTTGAGCCATAGTGGCAGCTATGGATGGGTGTTGAAGAGAAAAAAAATGAGCATATTTGGAGAGATAATCGACGACCACCATGATGACTGACATATTTCCCGATTTAGGTAAGCCTACAATGAAGTCCATAGAAATATCTCACCAAATAGCAGGGGGAATCAAAAGCAATTGAAGTGTTCCCAGAGCTTTGACATTTTCTCCCTTGTTGCATTGAAAGACCTCACATTCAGCCACAAAGGTGTGAACATCTTATTGCATACCCTCCCAGAAAAAAAAAGAACGTTTGACCCTTTCATAGGTTTTGGTAAATCCGGAATGCCCTGATGTGGGTGAGGCATAAAGTTTAGAAAGAACTGTGGATTTAAGTTTGGATTGCTTGAATAAATACAAATGGCCTTTGTAGTGAATCTCTTCATTATGCCAAGATCACCCTAGATAAACTGAAGAATTGTGTTGCAATTGGTGGAGCAGGCTAGAAATTTTGGGGTCTTGCAACCATTCCTGACAAACAGCTTGGAGCCAATCTGGTACAATGAAGGAGAGGGAGGAAAGGGACCCATCTTCTTCATATTTTCGGGAAAGAGCATTGGCCACTACATTTTCCTTTCCCTTCTTGTAAATGATCTCATAATCATAGCCAAATAGCTTGGTCACACATTTTTTTTGCATCGGGGATGAAATCCGTTGTTCCAAGAAATACTTGAGACTCTGATTATCAATTTTGATTTGGAATCATTGACCCAATAACTAAGGGTGATAGAGATCCACATCATGAAAAATAGCTAGCATTTCCTTTTCATAAATGGATTGTCCCAAATGTTTCTCTGACATTTGTTTGCTAGTTAAGGCCAATGGCCTTCCATCTTGCATGTGGATGGCTCCAATTCCTTTCCCATAAGCATCACATTCCAATACAAATGTATTTTTGAAGTATGGGAGTACTAAGACATGGGTCGAGCACATAGCATATTTAAAGTCTTGGAAGGCATGATCCATAGCTAAATTCCAAGTGAAAGCATTCTTTTTAATGAGGGAAGGGAGAGGAAGTAATAGCCCGTTAAACCTAGAAAACCACGCAATCTCTTAAGATTTTTAGGGCAAGGCCAATCTTGCAAAGATTCAATTTTCTTAGGATCCACTCAGACACCATCCTTTCCAACAATATGACCCATGTATTCCACTTCTGAGGCACCAAATGCACATTTAAATTGTTTGAGGAAAATTTGGTGCTCAGAGAGGAGATGGAGAACTTGATTCAGATGGGAGAGATGAGATGACCAAGTTTTATGATGCAGGAGCATCGCCAGCAAATCACAAGCGGGAGACAACTGGGTGCATCAACGCATATTTTGAAATGTTTTGAATTTCAAAGATCGGTGTATTAATGTAATATCTCACAAATCTTTTTGTGTTATGAACTCTTTAATGATCAGAGGTTGAACCATCGCGTAAGATTGGTGGGGAATGTATTTTGTTTTGTGAGACAGATCGCAATACAGATCTGTAGCTTGCGCTCTTATTTGTCTAACTTGATATTTATTGTAATAAATGTTAAGTAGTTGATAGCATTTAATTCCAATAGGATAGCATAGAGTAGTTGGAGGGAAGAAATCAAGAGAGTCCCTTTTTATAAAGCTTTGTATTATTGTCTAGTAGCGTTTGGTTGGAGGATGTTGAATCTAGTGTATATATTTCCATTGTAAGCCGAGAGTCGGGAGATACAGAGAAATATTGTATGAATGTATGCAAGTTTCAATTGAATGAATATAATAGAGGAATGTTGTTCCAAATGGGTGTTGTTATGTGTCTGTCTGAATGAATGGTAGAATTTTTGTTTAATTTAAATTCTCTATTATTTCTTGTTCATGTATCCATGACCGCATTTGCATTGTTGAATGTATGAGTCACTGTAAAGAGTAGCTAATTTTCAATTGTTTCTATTCATTGAGCAAGTGCAAGGTGTGCATAGTGTCTGCAAGGAGTGCGTGACCGAGTCTGGTTCAACTCGAAATCTTAGAATAGATAACGAGAACCTTTGTGTATGAAAGGACTACATTGACGTCTGCAAGGAGTGCTTGACAGAGTTTTCATATTCGAAAGCTCAGGAGGGATAGCATGATTTCAGTCATGGGAGACAGAAGCGGTTGGAGAACAATCGCAAGGAGTGTGAAGCCATCCTTAAGGAGAAGTTAAGTTGTGGACGAAATTTTGTTGCAAGATGTGCACAGATAGAGATTTTGACTAAGTGTCGAAGTAGGTTTTCAGAGGAATGAGAGAAGGTAGAAGAATAGAGGGAGAATGGTGGAAATTATTCAAGGAGAGGAGTCCTTGGATTCTTCACTAAGTCAGTGGACAGATTCGTTCAGGGAAGAGACAAACAATTCCAGACCGTCAGATCTGGAAAATTTACGTGGAGGATAGATGTAAGGTGTTTCGACACTTTGGAATTCAAAATGTGGGAAGGCTTGATAGAAGTGAAGTTGTGAAGTCCGAAGTCGTGAAAAGAACCTCAGTCATTGATCACGAGAGGAGCACATGGCAACAGATTTAGGAATTCGGGGTTCAGGAATCCAGAGGTTTGTGAGCGAAAGATCTAGAGTTTCGCGAGGTCACGAAACTCGAACCATAGTGGGGCCGACAGATCTGAAGATACGTGTGGCAGAAGTTCGAAAACTTGGAGAAGATCACTTCGAGGAAGGCTAAAGGAATAGTTTGGGATATCCCCGAAGTCTGAATCGTGAAGGGGTAGACCCATGGTCATAGTCGTGGTCACTAGGAGGAAAAAGGAACCCAAAGAGTCTCTTCGACTCATTATTTTAAATGATCCAAGACTGGGAGATCGAGAAACCCTTTGGAGGGAAGGGGGTCTATGCCAAAGTGGTATCAGAGTGAGTACAAAACTGACTTCTGTAGAGAGAAAGGTAACCTAGTATCAGAGAGAGGTATCAGAAGTGTTATCACAATGCCACCTAGAAGACATGTTGAGCCGACTGTAACCAATAAAGCTATGGAAATGGATATGAGAGAGATATGTGCAATGATGGATGCCATGGAGACAGCACAAAGGAGAGCGCCTGATGCTGGAGACATCAGCGAGGCAGAAAATGAAGAAGTAGAAGTCAAAGAAGTTGTAGTTGAGGATGCTGTGAAAGAGCGCTTGCTGAGAGTGGTTGTCAAATTGGGATCCAGAGCGAAGATTGGCATCCCTATGTATGAAGGAAACTTAGAAACATAAGAACTTCT
Organism: Picea sitchensis; assembly: GCA_010110895.2. Lineage (NCBI taxonomy): Eukaryota > Viridiplantae > Streptophyta > Pinopsida > Pinales > Pinaceae > Picea > Picea sitchensis. Next base: position 77,744 of record SNQJ01S0044215.1, read on the forward strand.
TGATTGGATACGAGCAATGGAAAAGTATTTCGACTATGAGGATGTCGAAGAAGAGAAAAAGGTAAGACACGTTGTCACTAGGTTAAAAGGACATGCAACATTGTGGTGGGATGAATTGCAAGCCGACAGGAGGAGAAAAGGAAAACAAAATATTAAAAGTTGGGATCGAATAGTAGCCAAGATAAAGGAGAAATTCATGCCCAAGGATTACCAGATAAATATATTCAAGAGCATGCAAAACCTGAGACAGAGAGGATTGATTGTGAAGGAGTACACAGAGGAGTTCTATAAGTTGAATATTAGATATGGACAGAGGGAGAGAGACAAAGAGAAAGTTTCTAGATATATCAATGGCCTGGGATATGATATTCAGGACGAAATCAGCATGTTGACAGTCAGGACAATAGAGGATGCGTATCAAATTGCGTTGAAAGCAGAAGAGAAGTTGACTAGGAAGCAAAGTCAACAAAACAGAGGTCGAAGTTTGAACAGAGGCAAAGGAGTTGCCCAAGATAAAGCACAAAAGACCAAGGATGAGGTAGAGAAACCACATAGTCCCTCTAAGGGAGGAGGAAGTTCTTGAGGAAGATGGGGTGGTGGTAGAAACTCTTTTCCCAGAGGAAGAGGAAGTGGTCGAGGAGGAGAAGTAAGGTGTTATGCCTGTGGAAAAACAAGACACATGTATTGGGATTGTCTCGAGAGGAAGAAAGGAGGTGAAGCTCACATATCAGAAGAAGGGAAATGAGATGTTGAGGCAGAAGGTGCAGAAGGTGGGAAATCCTTGATGATGAAGAAGGTTATTTTGAAGCAAGAGCCAGAGACTAAAAATCCATCACAAAGGAACAATTTGTTCAGGACATCTTGCAAAACAAAGGACGGGTTTTGCAAGGTGATAATTGACAGTGGGATCACTGACAACTTAGTATCCACGGAGATGGTGGAGAAGCTAGAGCTGGAAACGACTACACATACGACATCGTATAAGGTCTCATGGTTGAAAAAGGGTCATCATGTAACATTCACTCGAAAATGCCTGGTTGAATTTAAAATAGGAGCATATAGAGATGAGATTTTGTGTGATGAGATTCTCATGGATGTATGTCATGTTTTTTTGGGAAGGCCATGGTAGTATGACAGGAATGTCATCCATGGTGGGAGAAGAAATACCTATACTTTGGAAAAGAATGGTGAAGGATGAAGCTAGCATGAGCATACTTCTCATGAGTGGGAAGGAACTCATGAACGAAGTAAAGAAGGAACGAGAGATGCAGTTTGTTGTAGTGAGGAAGCCAAGGGTTATCCTTACCAATACTTCAATGGAAGGTTTACCTGAGGAAGTTCATGAACTGCTATAGAATTTTGCTGATATAGTAGTGGATGAGTTTCCAAACTCATTGTCACCTATCTGAAGTATCAACCATCACATTGAATTGATATCAAGAGCAAGCCTGCTGAATAAAGAAGCGTACAGGTTGACACCTCAAGAGAATGAGGAGGTGAAAAGACAAGTTCAGGATCTGTTAGACAAAGGATTGGTCAAATAAAGCTTGAGTCCATGTGCAGTGCCAACTATATTAAGTCCAAAGAAGGATGGAGGATGGAGAATGTGTATGGAATCGAGAAACATAACAAGATCACCATCAAATACAGATTTCCATTACCAAGGATGGATGATTTGATGGATTTTTTGAGTGGAGATAATTGTTTTCCAAAAATAGATTTGAAAAGTGGATATCACTAGATAAGGATGAGAGAAGGTGATGAGTGGAAGACATCATTCAAGACAAATGAATGGTTTGTCATGCCATTTGGCTTAATGAATGCCCTGAGTTCTTTTATGAGGCTGATGAATGAAGTGTTAAGAGATTTAATTCGTAAGTTTGTGATTGTATATCTGGATGATATACTGGTATTTAGAAAATCTAAGGAGGAGCACTTGAGACATTTGGCATTGGTGATTAGGAGGTTGCAGCAAGAGAAGTTGTTGATTAATCTGAAAAAGTCCTCTTTCATGAAGGCATAACTCATATATTTGGGTTTTGTGATTTATTCAAATGAGTTGAATATGGATCCTGAAAAGGTGAAGCGATCAGAGAATGGTCATCACTGAAAATATCTTTGAGGTAAGATGCTTCCATGGAATAGAAATTTTCTATCGAATGTTCATCCGAAATTTTAGTGGGATTAGTGCTCAAATGATGGATACAATGAATAAAAGACACAAGTCTTTCAAATGGACAGAAGAGGCCGAGAGGAGCTTCAACATATTGAAGGAGAATATAACTAAACAAATGATTCTGGTATTACTAGATTTTGGGAAGACATTTCAGGCAAGGTGCGATGCGAGTGGAGTTGCAATTGGAACGGTCTTAAGTCAAGATAACAAACCTATTGCATATTTCAGCAAGAAGATGAATGAAGCTAAAAATACGTAATCCACATACGACAAAGAGTTACATGCCATAATTCAAGCCTTGAAGAAGTGGATGCACTATCTGTTGGTTAGTTTGCACAGGTTGTTGCACAGGTTTTGTCATTAATGTTAAACTTTTCGCTGAGAGTTCCTTTGGAATTTAGGAATTCGGAAATTGCAAGCTGAGAGATTCGGGAATTCGGAGATTACAAGTTGAGATAATGGAGGCATGGTTCTCGATATACCGAAACACGAATTCACGATTCAATCCAGACTGTTGGATCATGGAGGGTCAAGGACCGTCGATCCAAATATAAGTAGAAATCGGATATCGGGAAACAAAGAAAGGAGGAGCTCCAACCTTTGACATCGCTATACACGAAATCTCAAAACGCAAAGTCTCGAATGGATGTGAGACATTGATCAGAGAACAAAGTTTCGATGAGATCAGGACCATCTGATCACAAAATACCAAAAGGGACACATGTCACATGATCTACAGTTTCGAGAGTTCTTGTTGGAGGTCATGAAGACCTGATGGCCAAAGTACCGAAACCCCGATAACCATCCATCTCGATGAATGATTAAGTCATGTCCATTGGATTAATCATTGGAGGGGTAATATAAGAGTCGTATATGACCATTGATTTGTCCCTGAGAAGTTAATGAGAACCGTCCAATCTATATCCACTAGATCAATTGTGAAGTCGTCATATCATTTCGGGGATCGTGATTTGGAGTGTCAAAACACTGCATCACTGAAACGTCGAAATGTGAAATGTCGAAATGTCGAAATGCAGAGTACATGTGGCAAGAGGTCAACGTTTCACTGACTGGAAAGTCAAGAGAGGAGTGCTCTATCTTMTGAAATCAYGATAAGATGAAGAATTTTGGATGTGAAGGACACATGGATAGCGATTATCATTTCATTGACTGACAATCAAAGGAAGAAAAGTCCCCAACCTTCTAGCTCCCGAAGTGAAAAATGAGAAAAAACCCTTTTGGCATAGGCTGTGGTTACTGCTAGTGGTCGTATGAGAGGGAGGAGCTAGCACGAAGCTAAGCCCCATTTTGGGTATCGCAACATGAAGAGGCGAGATGTCTTCACCTTAGTATCGCCAATATACAAATCACGAAAGCGCTTTTGATTAAGACCATGGTCACAGCCAATGGGCATATGGTTTAGCAAAAATGTATTGCCGAAGCGCTCGAGGATTGTTTCTGTTGAAAATTCAAAACTCAACATATTCTCATTGAACGGGGTTGATTAAATGATGAAACAGATCGAACAGTTGTTGTTCTTCTTGATGCCTTAGCCAATAATAATTTCTGTAAGTTAGTTGTTCAGTTATTGTAACTAATTCTTAGAAGCATGAGGATTCTAATATACACTTTGATTGTCAAATAAATTGTGTGAGATATTGTGGGTGACGAGTGGGGAATAATGGTGGAGATGAAGCTCTGAAACAGTGAGAAGAAATGATGAAAACAGAGAAAATATTAAGGAGAGAATATATATGCGCAGATTGATAAATTTATGAGGTTTGGTCAAGGATGGATTCTGATATGAATATATAAATAGAGAGGACTTAAATGTCTAATATTTGACAGAGAAGATAAAGAGTTGGTTTGCAAGTTCTTAGTAACAGAGAAGGATTCCAGGGTGGTAGGGAGGAGCAAGGGGAGACTATAAAAGTCTCCTATACAAGTTGGTGCTTGTACATCTGGGAGTTGTAGCTTCCATTCAGTAGGTGCTGAAGAAACAGAGGCAACAGCCTCATATTGGTTGTAGATCAGATAAAATAAGAATGTAAAGAGGAGTTGGATCTTGCCTTTCATTCATAAGAAGAAGAGGTTTTTCCCTTTTGGGTTTCCTCATGAAAAATCACTGTGTCACTGTTTTATTTATGTGATTGTCTATTTATTGGTTAAATGTATTACTGCAAGTTAAATGTTTAAGGCATGATTTATTGATTAATAAGTAATCTTCTTATCAAATGAAATAAATTTTACATAACTGATTCACCCCACCCCCCTCTCAGTTGACTTATCCTGTTCAACAATTGGTATCAGAGCAGGTTACTTCAAGATTCAGTTTAATCACTGGAATTTTGATCTTTAATAATTGATAAGAAATTTGATTTTACTAAACATGGATTACCTCTGTTTGATGGACATAATTATTCTTTTTGGAGTATCAGGATGAAGTTGTTTTTGCATTCTCAATGAGTAGATGTTTGGCAAGTTGTGTTGAATGAATATATGGCTCCAGCAACAGTTCCAACAGATGTTGCAGGGAAGAAACTCTATGAGAGTAATTCCAAAGCTATGTATGCAATACTTGGAGGATTGGTAGGTTCAGAATTCGTTAAAGTAATGAATTGTGAGTCAGCAAAAGAGCTATGGGACAAACTAAAGAATGTATATGAAGGAGATACTAAGGTAAAGAATTCTAAATTACAATCATATAGAATTCAATTTGAAAGTTTAAAGATGGAAGAATCTGAAGATATAGCTACCTATTTCTTATGTATTGACAACGTATTCAATACTATAAGAGGTTTAGGAGAAACAGTTGGAAATGGTATTATTGTGAAAAAAGTGCTTAGATCTTTACCTGCAAGATTTGATCCCAAAATATCTACTTTAGAAGAAAGAACTGATATTGCTACATTACTAATGGATGAGTTGCAAGGAATACTAACAACATATGAGATGAGGACATCTAATGAGAATCCTTCCAATAAGGAAGCAGCTTTCAAGGAAGCAAAGAAGGACAATAAAAAGGTTGAAACAGAAACCAGTAATCATGAGGATTCAGAAGAAGACATGGAAGAAGCTAACTTTGTCAAAAATCTAAAAAGAGGTACTGGAAAGTACAAAGGTAAACTTCCTCTCAAGTGCTTTTATTGTGGTAGAATAGAGCATTTTTCTTCTAAGTGTCCTTTCAATAAACATTCTGATGGAGAAGAAGGAAGTAACATCAAAAACAAAAAATATAAGAAAATGTATAAGAATCCATTTCAAAGAAATTCTTATAAAAAGAAAAGTCTATTCATCAAAAATAATAGTGAGTCCTCAGATATAGATGAAAGTGATKAAAGCTCAAATATAAGACTTTTTATGGCTATGGAAAATCAAAATGATAAACTTATTGAAGAAGAAGAAGGTGAAGTTGACCTAGAAGTTGAACTTGTAAGTGCTTTGTTTGAACTAAAGAAAGTAAGAAGAGAATGTAAACAATTCAAAAGAGAAATTGAGAATCTAGAATTTGAATTACATAAATCAAATGGTTTAATTGAGAGCACTGAAATCATGTTAGTTGACTTAAAGATTAAAATAGAAGAGGCTAGAGTGACTGAAGAAGCTCTAACTAAAATGCTTGCAGAAAAGGATAAGGAAAATGAAGGTTTAAAATTTGAAGTAGTCTCATTAAGAAAGAAAGTACAAGAAAATGACATGAATCATAGTTCTCAAGTGTTGGATCAATTTATTTTTAGTCAAAGATCAACATATGATAAGACTGAAATTGGTTATAAATCTGCAGTAACTAATGGATGTTCTAGTTCAAGTGTTGAGAAAGTAGGAACAGAGGATAATCATAAGAAAATTACTAGCAAGAAGATTGAATCAGAAAGGAAAGAAGAGAATAAGGATTCAACAGCGCATAGAAGAAGCTATGGAAGACATCAAAATAGGTTTAAAGGCTATTGTTTTGTTTGTTATAAGTATGGACATAAGGCTACATTTTGTAATAGTTTCTCAAGAAAAATAAATTCACATAACAGTCATGAAAGGTCTAATTTTGAATATGGAAGAAGACATAGTAAAACGAGTCAAAGTAATATAAACTATTCTTACAACAGATTTGACACTTTAAGATATGAGACCGAATGTTATAAGTGTAACAATTTTGGGCATATGTCAAGAAATTGTCCTAGGAATTTTCAGAAATTTAATGAACCTATTTACACAGATCTGAAAAGAAAATATTGGAAAAAGAAAAGTGAAAATCTGAACACTGAAAAATGCATCATATCTCTACAAGTAGATCATAAAGTTAAGTGGTGTGTGGACAGTGGATGCTCAAAACATATGACAGGAAGAAAACAAATTTTTGATTCTTTAGATGAAAGAAAAGAAGGTTCAGTCACATTTGGTAATGATCAATCAACTCGAATAGTTGGAAGAGGCACTGTTTGTTTGAACAAAGACATAATGGCTGAAATTTTTTTACTAGTTGAAAATATGGAACATAACTTGTTGAGTGTAAGTCAAACATGTGATAAAGGTCATCTTATGATATTTGATTCTAAACAATGTCAAATCAGGGATGTTAAAACAAATCAGTTAGTTGGAACAGCTACAAGGACATCAAATAACATATACATTTTAAATGAGAAGGATGAAAATTGCTATCTTGGACATGAAGATGAAAGCTGGTTGTGGCATAAAAGACTTGGGCATATTAACTTTGACAATATGATTCAGTTAATTAAAAAGGAGGCAATAAGGAACTTACCTATCATAAAGAATCTTTCCAACTCTATTTGTAAACAATGTCAACATGGTAAACAAACTAGAGTCAAGTTTAAAACAAAGGAATATTCTACAACAAAACCTTTGGAAATAATACATG